>JAVSBT010372182.1:0-25995 GCA_033118115.1 Pharyngocirrus eroticus
TTTTCCTCCCTCCCTCATGACTTTTTTTTCAGCCATGAGCTCAACAGGAAACAAACATTTATTTATGATCGGCCTAAGTATGTATGTATCTACAATACAATGAAAGATAGAAACCACTTGCTACTTAGTGAGTGGTTGTTAGAGGCCAGAACCTGTTGGCTTAAAAAGGGAATGGAGACAACTTCCTGGAACTTAGACTACTTTCTCTCAAAATAGAGCAGTTGGTCTATCAGAGCTAATTTCATCTGCCACATTATTGTTGGTTACTATGGCTTGTCTCTAGAATCTAAACTTTGTTTCAGTAATATCAGTTGCCAGAGTTTTGGAACAAAAAAAAAAGAGTTTAACCCTAAACAAATTTCATTATGTTCTCTGTGAATATACATTTATATTTAATGTATACTTATAGTAAAATTTTAATATCAATAGAGGGATTTAAAAAAAAAAAAGTTTAATAAGCCACTGTTTTTCTACTCTGTCTTCCCTCTACAACAGGGTTAAGTTATCATTTAAGTCTAAATCAAAGATTTACCAGATCACCTTAAACTAATCAACTCAATGAATAATTTAAGGTAGATGTTAACTAAGATTATGTGAAACGATATTCATTTTTTGTGACATTATTATGCAGACAATGGATTCAAGAAGAATAGAATATCAGTAAAATTCTGTGTAAGATTTCAGTTGCCAATTTGAACAATAGCTTATACCCAAAGACAATGAGGGGAATATGGTTCCTAACATTATAACAAAGAAGTGGAAAACAAAAGTATGTATGTATTTAGGTTAACAGCAATGAAGTGGTAACAACAATACAATCTTTATTAATAAAAAACTGTCTGGATATGGAGAGTTCCATTTTGGGTTTGTTAGCTATTTTTTGTAATACCCAATTACATCTTCAGGCATTAGTTTTGTATTAATTGGATTAAAATTGTCAGTGCTGGATTATTCAATAACATTCTTTGTGTTCATGAGATTTTATTTTTTCAGACATACATGTAATATAAAGGTCTTTAGAAAACTGAAGACTATGTTTGCACAATTAACAGGTGTATATGATATTTTTGAGAAGCATCATGCTTAAAAGTGCTTTTCCATCAATTCTTTTCACCGTTTCTCTGTTTCTGTGATTTTTATGTGAAGTGATTTATGTACTATTTTTCAGAAGTACTCTTGTAGTTCATAGAAATGTTCCACCGTGTATTTAGGTCAGTATTTGACCGTATAACTGTTATTGGGTTTTCTAAGGCAATATGCCCATACAAAATCTCAAAAGATGCATAAGGGGTTACTATTTCTGGAAAATCCCCTTGCCCGCAGATTTGTGAAAGAAGGTACTACCATGTTTTTTCTTATCTTGGCCTTGTTAGTCCTTACAAACCACTTACAATCATAATAACAATATCATGTCATCGCAAAATATTATTGGTCAATTGTTTACTGAATTGTGAGAAGGCAAGCTTCCCATTGGTTGTTCCATGGGTCATGTGATAGATAAGTTCATCTGTATATAAGAGCATTTTGATTGATAATATCCAGAGTGTGTCTCACTGAGTGAAAGAAAAAGGCATTGTGCGGGTTGGAATACTGCTGGAAGAGCCACTCTCAATTTTTATTTACATTTCCCTAGGAATCCCACAAACAAAAGTAAGTCAAATTTCATCATTTTAGTATTTTATTTTTATGTTTTATCTCGCAGACTGCACTACTGCTGTGGTTATATCAACTTCCAGGAAATTTCACTTGTTACCTAGCAACCACTTCAAACATTTTGTATGTGAAAGTGTAAACTTGTTCCTGATGAATGGTTCTAATTGAGCTTAATGGCTGTTCTGACAGTTTTATTGAAAATGCAGACTTTGGCCATGTGCATGGGTAATTGATGTAGCCTAAGCTATACATTCCTTCATACAGAAAACACTTTCTTGGAACTTAATTATTCCAGATAATTTCACTATCTATCACAAATACTTATAATGAACCGCACATGAAACTTTTTCAATTTTCTAACAACTTACAAGATAAAAGAAGAATTAAAAGTGGATGCTGGGTATTAAAGCATGCATCTTTCATCCTTATATCAGCAATTACTTTTTCCATAAAACTCAAATTCAATAATTTTATAAGAACAAACGATGATCATCCTATCTAAGAAAATTATATTCAATGATCTTATTTCTTGGCAATGGCAGAAAGAATAATTTGGTAGATTCATATGCAATTTGTTTGAATGTGTTCTTGAAATAGACTTTGGCCATGTGCATGGGTAATTGATGTAGCCTAAGCTATACATTCCTTCATACAGAAAACACTTTCTTGGAACTTAATTATTCCAGATAATTTCACTATCTATCACAAATACTTATAATGAACCGCACATGAAACTTTTTCAATTTTCTAACAACTTACAAGATAAAAGAAGAATTAAAAGTGGATGCTGGGTATTAAAGCATGCATCTTTCATCCTTATATCAGCAATTACTTTTTCCATAAAACTCAAATTCAATAATTTTATAAGAACAAACGATGATCATCCTATCTAAGAAAATTATATTCAATGATCTTATTTCTTGGCAATGGCAGAAAGAATAATTTGGTAGATTCATATGCAATTTGTTTGAATGTGTTCTTGAAATAAGTGTTTCATGTGATAATGTACATATCACGTACATTCCATGTATTTATAAAGTACACAACAAGGGAACTTTTGCTCCTGATCTTTCAATCTGTAGACAATCAAACATGAGTAACCTTTGGGAATTCTGCTATCAATTTTGACCTAAATAGGCCTACATGCTCATAAACTCACTGTAGTTGTATGAGTAATAATATGAGTTTATTTATAGCATACATTTTTGTAAGTAAATTATAGCAAAAAATCCCACAGGTTATTCATGATTGATGGTCTGCAGACTAAAAAGATCAGGAGCAAAAGTTCCCTCTTCATAAAAAAATGTTGCTTTATTGTGCCTGAATAATAATGTAAAATATGTATACAATTACAAATACAATGCATGGTTTAAAATGTTACAATCACTTATGGAAAAAAACCACACATTGATTTAGAAAATGTTATGGCACAATTTTTAAAAAAGTTACTGAATTACGAAAAGATCAAGACTCGTGTTTTGATTCTATAAGTTATATCACACACTAATTAATTTGTCTGATTTTAAAGCAGATTTCACCATAGAAATTCTAGTGAAACTAAAATGTGCCAAGAACAGATATTTTAAGACTTCTTGGTAAACAAGTGCAGCTTGCAAAAATTACAGACTAAACCCAACCACTTGCTACAGACATATCAGGGTCTGTGCAGGTTATCTATATTTATATCACTATAGCAACCTGACAGATAGAAGCATGTGGTCTATATTTCATATATGAATTCTCTAGTCAAATTTAGTTGTGGTGTATTTCAGTCTTTTGGTTTTTACTGTCTGTTTTATTAAAAACTTGCCTTTAGTGTAACTTCATATTTTTTTAACAAACTCCAGTCAAATCTTGATTGGAATTAATTCAGAATAAAATCCACTTTACATTCAATCAATTTTTTTCAGAACTAATTAAGCTAACAATCAAACCCCTTTGCAAAATTGATTTTAATATAGAAAAGAAATTTTAAAACTTTTCCTTCCCATTAAAAGGGATTTTATTCAGACATTGCAAGCCTCATTTGAAAAAAGTTTTTTGGGGGGACCACAAGGAACATTGATTATCAAATAATAGATTTCAATCAAATCTGAATATTTTTGCTTTACAAAGAAAGCCCTGCTTATTTCCCAAATGCATGGTGACAAGTTCTATTTCAAACTAGATTTTGATATTTCTCATACCTTTTTGTCCATTAAAAGCTCTGAAAAATTAAATATAGATGCTATCATATTAAAAGCTTTATTGTTTTACTTTCTACAACTACTGAATACATGCTTTACTTTCAAAGGATGTTATATTTGACCTTTCTAGGAATAGATCTGATATTACATAATTTTTAATCTTTGGCACTTAACATCTTTTTCACCCCAGGCATCCATCATAACCATCAACTGCTGTAAGATATTTGGATAAAGTTGTCAGATAAAAATGTTACCATGGAAACTGTTTTGATAGATGGATTACTCCTAGAAATCACTTTACCATGGTAGAGATTTCCTGGAGTTAACCTATCTATTGTAGATTATGTACTTGTTCTTTTCTGTTGCTTAGAAAAAAAAGTTAAACAATATATGATGGGTGTGTAGACAGCTAGACAGTTGCTTTAGCTATTTCAAAAAAGAACATATGTACAAAAAAATACACTTCACAAAAATAAATATCAGAGTATTTTTAATACTGTAAAAACTTCCTCTCATGTTTTGGCTCAAGTTTATAGACTAAATAGTTCCAAGAAATGATAACAGAGAAGAACATGTACATGATTATATGATTCTATCCTTTGATTTTTAACTTAGTTATTTACTTTTGCGATAAATCAGATGAGTTGTATTTCTTGTGGTGAATATGGCTGAATTGTTATTTTCAAGTCATCACATTTTGTTTGACATTTGCAGTTTTCTAATTCTGGGAAATATGCTGATTATAAATAAATACCATAAACATCTGAAGTCTGATAGCTACTAGCAAAGTGTGTATAGACACCATCTGATCATTCCTAAATCTCTGTAAATGTTCTACTTCCCTTTTTAAAACTTGTTTTCTTTTTTCTTTTCAGACCAAACATGGGTGAAGACAAAGTAAGTTTAAACACTTCTTATAGAAAATATGATGAGAATTTTTCAACTTTGAGAGAAAGTAAATTCTTCTAATATCTTATTTACAAACAATCATGAAAACAGGATATCTGAATTCTTGAATCGTTGATTGTTGAACTTTTCCAATATTTTGTTTTGAAAAATTGAATGATGAACAATATCACGTATGTTTATTATTTCAAGGGGTTTCTTGTACTTAAAACTATCAAGATATGAATATTTAACATTTTTAAAAATACTTTCTAATATTTTGGTTGTAGTTTTCTGTTTATCATAGAAAACATGTTCAAGGATAGACTCAAATTGACAATGAATGTAACAATCTGAAAATTCTGCTTAAACTTTCATCGTCATATCTAAAAGTTTAAAAGTAACCCTTTTGAAATAATCATCTGGTTAACTATGTTTCTTTGCACTACCTATGTTTTATTTTGACAATATAGCAATCCTCAATTACACATTACTTGTTGTAGCTATGTCTTGAAGATTTCTCTTTATGTTACACAAGAGGTCACCACTGGACATTGTACTGTTGATATCTGTAAGAGTGATTCATTAATTAGGAAAATGCTAAATCAAGTTTCTGAATTATGGATCTTGGAAGCAATAACACATTTGTATCAATATTCATTAATTGCAGTCAAAATGACAGAAAATCAATGGCCCTTTGTTAATTTTTTTTAAAACTCTAAAACAGTTATCACAGACAACTGAAAATTGTAATGTAGATTACTATGGAAACAGTTTAAAATCGTTTTGTATTTTCATATAGATTAAAAGCCAAGTAGAACATACGAAAAATGTCTAATGAGTCTCAATTCCAAGCATAAATTGATATATTGTTAAAATTCCTTCTAAATCAATTTGTAAAGCAAGCAAATAAAAAGTTTCAGTTCAAATTCATGCCGTGTCCTTTGCTATAAAGGGAACACTTTTACCTAGTTTGGCAAATAAGCAATAAAACTTGGACAAATCATTCTCATTTTACTACCTCTGGGCTGTTAGTGTTGACACAGAGTGACCATTTGAAGAATTCCTACAAACAATTTTTAAATGGTATAGCCTTGATTGTGATGGAATTTTGTTTATCTTAGATTTTACAAATGTACTTTATTACAATGTGAGCAAGTCACACCTTACATTGCCCTGTTTGTGATGTTTTACTTTGATGAAAACATGATTCTCATGAAATTGATAAAATCTACTAGAAAAAGCTTTTATATTGCCTTTTAAAATGTTTTCTTATGAACATTTTTCATTTTGTCAAAGAAGATCCCCTATCAGAAGGAAATTTGTCTCAATAAGAAACAATGAATATCCTGAAATTATGAAAGTAGAGCTATGTTATACATGTAGAGTTGAATCAAATTGGTTGAATGGAGTTGGGTGGGATGAGGACCATTAAGTAGATGTGGATCGAAGTTCTGGGGGAGTTGAACCTTGGTAGGATCTATCACAGATATAGACAATGTCATTCCAACATAGGGAGGGTGTATTATACATAGGGACTAGCTGTACTTATAGGTGGGGTTATCACCTCAATTTGAATGACTAGAGCTTTGCTTGAGACATGCAGCCCTTGAGTCTGTAATTAGCAGTGTTAAAACACTTGCTTACATCTTCATCTCTTGAGGTCTTCTTTGAATACTGTTGAGTTGTAGTAAGTATAGTAACACAGCATATTTGAGTCCGGCCTCTTGGTATTCATTCTTGTGTTGCTAATGCATTGTAGGGGTGGCAGGTTAGAGAATGGTACACTTAGAGATTTATCATGTTGAATATATAAATATACTGATTTCATGTGTGTGTTTTTTTGGTCAATTTCAAGAAGTCTAATTTTTACTGTTTAGTATGTTGTATAATATTTTTTGCTTATTTCTCTGACCTGAAGAACAATGGAATTGTGATAGATATTGCTTGACTAATCTAGAAGGCAACTGGAGGTTTTGTTTTGATGATATTCATCAAAACACTGAAGTTGTGATTTCAGTGAAAATGAGAACTATGATATAAAATAATCATACTGAATTCTTAATTGTTGTGACAAAGTAAAGGTAAAATCATGCAAGAAAGTTTCTTCAAAATCAATTCTAAATACGCTATTCAATATTGAGACTATTTTGTTCATCTTTTGCTTTATACATTTTGCAATCAAATTTGTTGGATGCAAATATGATATTTGCATTTCTCTTGTCATTTATTGATACAGTGCAGATAAACCACTAAATTAATATATCTCTATTACAAATAAGTCAGGGGATAGTGTTTGTATAATAGAAGAGATTTTTAGACCATGCAATTGACCAGATTATAATCTTCCTTGTACCCATCAACCCCTCTTTGTACGGCCACATTTGTTCTCTTTGAAAAGTTATTTTGATTCTGAATTTGTTGCCCTCAAATTACCTGGTTACTGTAAGAGTCGACATTGTTTCTGATATAACATTATATTCTATTTCAAATAAAGATATATTTATTTCTTAGTATTCATGATATATTGAACATTTATCCACTTGACTTCGATAAAAGGGCGTGGCCATATGATTGTTTAATTCTTGAGCTCTTCATTTTCTATATCTTAGCATTGATTGCAGACATATTGTGATTTGTTACAACTTTTTACACAAATTCAAGTAGATATCAGATTTTAGATGTCAGTTCTCTTTGGAAGAGTTGTCACGAATAATATTCTGATTGACAGACATGTTCTTAGCCATTTTCATAATATCATATTCTATCATTGAAAGATACTCTTCAGACCAATAGGTGTATACATACTTTCCTTTTCCTTTCATTGATTAGTTATTTACATGTATTTTCTTTGATTTGATTAAGTTTTATCCTACCTCCCCTGTGTGGTTAGGATATGCTTGAGCCTCTATTTCACATCTTTTTGATAGCCCCTCCTTAAAAGGCACTATGTACAGATTACTGTTTGCCTCCAGTGTATAGGCTTGTGTGTTGTACACTTTCCAATAGAGCAATCCCACAATCCATCAGGCTTTTAGCGTTGAACTTGAAAAAGTGCTGCACCTTGTTCTCTTTGGGGTGTGCAAGTTTTGGAGGTCAGACGAAAGGATTGAGGCAGGGCTTGGTCTCCCTGGTATTAGGAAATAGTAAAGCAGGGAGAGGACAGATAAAAAAGAGGGACCCCCATTATCTCCCATTCTACCATTCCTGTAGTGAACTAGGATTATTAAAAGTAGTCAAAATGGTGAGTATCAAAGCTAAATTAACTTCTAGGAACTAATAGGAATAATTATAATATATCATTGTTGTAGTAGTATGCATCAGTAAAGTTTACAATCATTTGTTTAAGATATAAGATGTTATATTGTGGTTCTGAAAAAAGGGATGAAGCTAAAAGTTTGAGGAATTTATTTCTAGCCAAAAGGCTTGACATGTTCATATTATTATGATAATTACATGTTATGATTTTTTTCATAAATGAACAATATCTAAAATAATTCAGCTTTTAGTTTCATATTCTATATGAATATCAACTCTTTCAAATGGTTTTAAAAAATCTTTCAGTATCAAAATTCTCTGGAAAAATATAATATGATACGCTGCATACAACTTGTTACATAGCATTTCATTGTTTTCATAGCATATAGCCTTTTAGTTACTTCAAGTACATGTAATAAGCTAAGGCTTTTAAAGATGAAAAATATTATCTTAAAAACAAAATAGCATCTGAGTAACTAAATTTGGGTTATGCCATAATTTTACAAGCAATTAGGTAAACTGTTGGTTTTGGGCTTTGATATGCTACAAACTACAATTTTGGATATTTTAGAGGATTACTAGCACATTTATGCGATAATAGAATCATGTAAATGGTCTGTTAATGAAGTTTATCATAATATGTTTGAATAGCTGATTATTGAACAGCTATTACAAATAGTCAGAAGAGGTGAATTTATTGTTTTCAATCCCCTACAATATGATACCATTATGGAATTGTGGTGTAGGTGGTTTGCCATTATTTGTAGGTATATATATATATGAACTAATCTTGAGATGTTTTATAAAAGGGTACAATTAAATCATGGGTTTAAAACTTACACAAACGAAATTGTTTTCGATGATATGATAGATGTTTTCAGTAAAAAAATTAAAAAAGATAAATTTAGACAACACAGAAATCATGTTTGAAACCTACATGTATGAGCACGAATATTATATATATCTTTACTTACATGTAAAGTATCAGAACCAAACAGATTAGAAACAAAGTATATTTTGTTGAATTTTACAAGTGTGGATGAGTAAAAATAGAAGTACCCCATGTATCGGAGCTTGGAACAGCCAGGTGTTGAGAATGTTAGCTATTGGAGTAGGAAATGTGTCAAAATTTCACTTACAATATGGTGTCAAGAGCCTAAGGTATTAAGCCTATTGAGATAACTTTAAGAAAAGAGATACATGATAAATATAAAGCTGTTACTTCTTACTAGTAATTAAAAGAAAAGGATTATTTTTTCATGTTGAAGAATCTTTTGAGAAAACATGTTCCATAATAATACTGGTTTCGGCCATAATCTCCCAGCTGGCAATGTAGTATTCTTATGTGAAATAGGAAACTTTTGCTAGATATCATGGACATTTTACATTGTCATCTGTCAGTTATGAAAAGAATTTTGTTTGATTTCATGCAATGTTGAATGAGATAAGTAGTCTTCATGACTACTTTAGTTCAGGAGAGGTCTTTGGCATGTGAGCAAATGAAGGTACTATCTTTTTGAAAAATTTGTAACATGTAAAATCGACTCTGCCATGACAATTTCAGAATATGTACACTGTGCAGTAGAAATATTTCTTGTATTAGGTGAACTTTTATGAGTAATTGTTATTAAATACGATAATATTTCATTTTGTAACCTGTAGGTGTCAGTAAAGTATAGCTACTTGGATTACAACAGCAACAGTGTGCAAGAAATGGATGCATGGAAACTGGTTCATGCATGAAGCAATTTTTAGTGGAGTGCTATAAATAAATTACTAGTTCTGCCAGAACTAACATCAAAATATCTGGTTCTTCTTAAGTTATCTGAAGTACAGCTGTGGGATGACTGTGTTGCTATGGTTTTCCAAGAATTGTAGGCACCTTCTAGGTTTCCTTCTATCCTAACAGTAGTAGCCTAGGTCAAAAGTTTTTCGAGTTTATGAGTGGATTTGTTTCCAGGGAGGAAAATGAAATTGATTTTTTTATTTTGCAATTTGATATTAGCAAAGTTGAAAACAATGGTATGATAGTATTTTAGATATAGGTGTGAAGGGAAAAAAATAATTAAAATTTTAGGTCACAATGCCTCTCAAGTTTTTCATAACATTCATATTTCTATAATTATTTTTGCCTTCTTGTTATATCCAATTAGGAATTTAATTTTGAAAGTGTCTTTGAACATTATTAGGAATAATGATTCAACTTTGGAACGAATTTTAAGAGCAAATTTCCTACTTCTTATTCGACATTTCTGCCTCTCCAAGGGGCCTTAATCATGTGAATTATTTTGTTGATAAGGCCCCATGGAGAGGCAGAAATGTTGTTTAAGAGGCAAGTTGAATAATTATTTCTAACAATGGATCTTGGAATCGAAAACGCATTTGCTACTGTCTTGTAACAGATAGTGATTGATTTGATAAAATTACAGTAAATAAGAGATAGAAAATTGAAAGATTGAAAAAGTGTATAGAATGCGTACAGAATAGAAATAAACAAAGGAAGATTTGACTCCAGCCTGTAACATAAATAATCATCAACACAATTTCTAATTATAATCAGATACATGGTGCAAGTACTTATATTCCACCAAGCTATCAATATATGTTCTCTTAGTACATGGGAATCCATATATGGTAGGAGCTTAGTATAGCTTATGTTTTCTACTCTTCCTAGAAGTCCTAGAAATATACTGACCACAAGCAGCATAGTGTCTAATCTGTTTGTTGTTTATCTTATGTTGTTACAGCTTTGCCTAGCAGTGGTTTACATTTCCTTAGGGATCTATTTGCAAGGCTAACTCAAGCTATGGCTACATGTATTCCCGTTATAGTATATCTATCTTGCTCTTTCCATTATTTTTACATCTATACTTCTGTTTGTGTGGTTTAGTGATTGAAGTCATTTATTTTTGTAGTAGCTTATCATGGCCCCCAACAATGATATGGGTATTCACTCCTCATATAGGTATAATTTTGGAAACTCTTTGAAGATTTTTCTGATAAATGTTGGTTAGTTACATTAAAAATATAGGATGAAAATAGAAAATGTTATATTGGCCCTGAAATCGAAAAGAAAAAAACTACAGGTAACATACCTAATTCTGAATCTGTTTCAAAAATGAAAGTCAGGGTTGTTTTAGATAAAAAGTACAATAACACTGCCCAATTGTGTTGCTAAGAAAACAAATGTATATTCAACTTGAGAAAGATTTTAGCAAAGGGAAAAAAAGACAAGAGTAATAGACTTCTTATCAGACCGAAATAGGTCAGACATTTTTGAGGTCAAAGAAGTCATACAATAAAAAGAAAGGAAGCAGTAAATCCTGCCATGCATTTGGCTGAAGTTTTTCTTGAGTGAAGGTTCATCCTATTAGAATTTGCTTTCTTTGGCTGGTTTATGAACAAAAAAATATGGTTTATGACCATTTCTCAGTAGGCCTTCAGGTTTTTACCTGGCTTGAGATCCTCCATCAGAGGGTATGTGGAAGTCAAAAATAGATCAAGAATTTTTTAGTGCAGATTGTTTTTTCTTCCTAAATAAGTTATTTCTTTAGGAAGTTGTAATAAGACTCTGTGACTCCAAGGTAAATTTTAAAACCAATCTAACTCTTTGATGCCTGAGTGATTAATCTGATATGAAAATAGCAGATAAATTGGATGTCTTATAAATCTTCTTGGCAATTTCATCTCAAAAGCTTTGGTTAACTTATGTTCTCATTCCAAGGTGGATGAACATATTCTCTATAATATATTCTGTCTCTTGACCACATAATCCGTCTTTTATTTATCGAAATAACAGAAGCTTGTGTACCTCTCTGTAACATTAATTTATAGAAACATTTTGAAAGTATGTTGATATTGATAAAAGAAAGAAAATTGATATGTAAGATGTAATTATAATTTATATACTTCAAAGTTAAACATTTTAGCTATAGGAATGTTTTACAAGATGTAAACAAATATCTGGAAGGTGTGCAAAAAAACAAGTTAATGTTATCTTTGTATGTGTAAAAATCCCTGCATGATCTTTAAACCTAGGCAAGTGCAAGAATCAGAAGTAGAGGCGAGAAGGACAGAACTGCTCCATCTTCTAGCTCCACCCAGAAGGATGGGTCCTCCAGTGGCAAGAGGGAAATAAAAAGAGCAGAGAGTCGTTCTAGCTCTAACGTCTTTGCAATATTTTCCCAAGATCAGATCCAAGAATTCAAAGAGGTAAAAACCATGACTTAGACGGCACATAGAATGATGTGCACAGTTAATGATGGGTATCTTTGTATTGCAGGTTTCAGGACAGTGACACCACCTGATGAGCAGTTGACACCTGATCTGACCAATTTATCTGTCTTTTATCCCTTTTCTATAGGTGGTTTGAATATCAAGTTGTCAAATCTTAATCAATCTAATTCTCCAATGACTAATTCACAACATTGTTTATAGACCTTTACCCTTTTCTTTTGACAATCTTGTGATCAAATTGTCAATGAGTGAATTTAGGGACATACATGTACAATAAAATAAGTTAAAGAGTCTTTAGATGAATGAGAATGAAAGCATAGCTTTGATATCATGATATTCAACCAAAGAAGAGCCAGGCTCCACAACAGAAGAGCATAGGAAATGACGGGCAGAGAAACATTGTAAAAAATGTAGCACTGATTTCATAGCTTTTTCCCAATTCTTTCCAAAAATTAGTCCAGCAAGAAAGAAAAGAAGTCCAAAAAAAAGGACAAGACAGAAGAGCCAAAAGAAGAAGAAGCTGGCGGTGAAGAAGAAACAAAATCTGAAGCCAAACCAGCAAAGAGGGGAACATCCAATGTCTTTGCTCTATTCAACCAATCTCAGATCCAAGAGTTTAAAGAGGTCCGAGAATTATTTCTCATTAGATGTTCCCATACCCTCCTGGCTGCTGTTTTACTGTTGATCTAGCTGCCCCTGTTGTTGTTGTTGTTGTTGTTACCCGTCACCATGGTTTTTTCGGGGTTTTTGTTTCTTCGTAAGCATGCCCCTATATTATGGACAACAAACACCAAGTGTTGGTTCTGTTGTTGATTTGTTTTCATTGGCTTCCTACTAAAAAACTTGTTTGAATTTACCCCTCCTTACACTCATCTAGTCAGACAAAAAAGTAAAGAAGAGCAAGAAAAAAGATAAAACAGCAGAAGAACCAAAAGAAGATGTCGCCAATGGGGAAGAAGAAGCACCCAAAGAACCAAAACGTGCACAGAGAGCAACTTCCAATGTCTTTGCACTTTTTAACCAAGCACAAATCCAGGAATTTAAAGAGGTCTGCCCATCCCCCCTTTCTAATGCATGACCATATTTTTGTGTGATTTACAGAACTGACCAAACCTAGTTGTGTGACATACTGACTGCATGTTTGAAATTTTCCATTACTGCCAGAGTTCTTTTAGAAATTTCATTTGATTAGACCCCAGCTTAAATTTTGGAATTTTAATTCATGTTCTAAGAAAAACCCATATTCATTTAATTATAAACCATTTTTTTTTAAAAATTCCTGGTAAGACATATTGAAATTTAGACTATTCTTCTCAAATAAAATTTAAGATAAAAGGATCCTGGCCAAATCACAGCTTGAAGAAGCTTAATTATCATTGTGTAATCACATAAAGTTAGTATCATAAAGTGTATGATGAAAATTGTAAAGTGTATGATTCATTTGTTTTATGTGTGAAATTTATGAATACATTCATTAAACTGAAGGGAATTTTAAAAATAAATTGTAGAAAAAGATTTATGCTTGAATTTTTCATATAAATGTCATTGATGAATAAAAATATTTACAAAATAGAATATGAACAACATATTGTTTAAACCATAAGAATGAATTAATAAGATAAGTAAATTACCTTTCATTGCTTATCAAAAACAAGGCTTATTTCATAGCATTTAAATTTTTGTTGCACAGTTATTATTTATTCTAAAAATCATAATTTTCTATAAAATTTGAATTCCTCAGGATCCTTTATTTCCAAATACATCTCGTGATGTAGGAGACTATAGCATGATATTTCTGTATCCTATTTTTTTGCATGTGATTGTGTGAAGGCTTTTACCTTGATTGATCAGAATAGAGATGGTTTCATAGATATTGAAGATCTGAAAGAAATTAATATGTCTCTTGGTAAGTGCATGCCATAAATAACCATTTCACATATATCAGGAAAGAGTACACTGATGCATTATATATTTCAATTTGAATGGCCCACTATGAATATGTAATGATAAATTTGGAAATTATCTCCCATTGGATTTTTCATACTTACAATACTCTAGAATATTTGAAATGGTTAACAGCGTCTGAAACATATGATATCAGGTCTCTTTTGATATTCATTTTGTTGAAATAGCAATGTAGAATGTCACCTTTTAATCAAATTATGAAAAGTGTTAAACTAATAATAGCTTTGTCATGTAGTTGTATACGTATTTTTGCATGAATGAATTTGTAAAATAAGTAGAAAATAGTTAAATCTGAATAAGTCCATAAGACTTGAATTTTCTTGATATCAGTGAATTATTGTCATGTTATTATACAGATACTTTGTTATCTAAGTAATTGCTTATATCATTTAACTATATATCTGCATATATATAATTAGTGTATCTTACATACTATAATGTAATCATTGTATGACTATGATTGTATGTTTTAAAAAAATGAACCCTACCACGAGGCCCCCCTATTTTTGCAATCTGATCACATGACTTCCTCCCCTTCGCCTCACTCAGGCATTTACTTTGATGGATCAAAACAGAGATGGGATCATAGACCAAGAAGATCTACTGTCAATGTACTCACAGCTTGGTAAGTGCTACCCTAGTTAGGTGTAGCCAAAGCAAGAGCCTTTTGTTGAGTTCTGGCTAGGAATATTTTTTTTGTTGTATTTTTTATATACTTTTATTTTTATTTTTTTTACACTGAGCACAGAAGCAAAGCTTGCACTTCAATAGACAAATGAAAATTTCTTTCAAATATAGGAATGATTTATATTTTTGTTCAGTAGGTAGAAATCAATGCATATCATTATTATTTCTTGGTTGACTAATCTATTTCACACTGTAGTTTATTACTGCATGTATTTTACAAAGCAAAACCTATTCCCCCTTGACATAGGCAGTAATCCAGGAATTTGGAGTGAAAACTCAAAATCATCCACATGAATAAAAATCACAAAGTCAAAAACGGAGGAGAACATAAGTTCTTGAAAAACTGAAAAAAATACCACTTGTTCCACCAAAATTTATCAAATTTATGGACATTTATGAAAATAGTTCAGGCTTTGCTGTGCCAGCATTAATTCAACTCTTTTTAGGTTTAGTTCTAGGAATGGCCTTATCAATTAGGCTCCTTATTAATCAAACACATGGATCTGCAGCTCCCTCTAGATCAGATGGCCCAAACTCCTCCCCACATAACAAGCTGACAACTGCACTATCTATTCTTGTTCAGAGTACCCAAGACTGATATATGTACATTGCAGAGAAGTTAAAAAAAATCAAAGCAAAACTTTGGATAACTCAAAGATTTTCCTTGAAAAAGAAATTTCCTTACTGAATTTATCATCTCTGGTCTTTTTGAAAATATTCTTTCCAAATATAGATACACCTACACCTCCTTTTCTAAGTAATATACAAGTCAGGATAAATTCTTAGCTGTACTGTACATATATATCATGATTTTTGGATACTCACAGGAAGGTGATAGCATCGAGATAAGTATGATGCCACATGACACGCCCAAAAAACAAAACAATTGCTTGGTAGACAATCTACTACCTAGAAAGCAACGCCTGTTATATTAGTTTTTTTTCTGTTGGTTAATTGCCTTGTTAATTAGTAGTTTTTGTGGTGTGTTCCATATATTTAGGCCTTCACAATGATGGATCAAAACAGGGATGGAATCATTGATCAGGATGATTTGGTAGCTATCTTCAACCAGATTGGTAAGTGTCCATGAAGAGTGTCCTTTTAAAAAAAAAAATGGGGATAACAAAATCCTGATGATGGCTATAAATCTTTTGTTTTGACTCCGCTTTCACAGTCACTGCTTCACACAAACACTTGTGATATTTTTTACCTTTATCCAAAAGATTAAATGATAAAAAGATCCCATCATCGATCCTTTCCTTGCATTTTCAGTGTTTTAATTTTACAAATTATATCCTTACCTTCCATAATATACCTCTACATCACATTGATAATATCACAGTAGTATTTGTTATTGCTAAAAATCTAAAATGCATGACACCAATTAAGTAGAATATGATTAATGTTAGAGGCTTATTTATTATATTAAAATGATGTTAGTCAAATTGTTCTTTTAGTTATGTCAACAAATTTAATTAAAATTAGTTTCATAAGTTTTTAAAGCTAATTTAAGTTTTTATGCCAATGTCAACTGTCAAGTGCTTAGAACCGAAAAGATCTTTACATCCAACTGCTTTCTGTGGCTAAATCTTGTTTTTAAAGTCAAGTAAACTATCATTAGATGAGTTTGTCATGTGACAATTATATATATTTTGATCATCCTTCTTTGAAATTTTATGATTAAATCATGTAAAATGTTGACCCCCCCCTTCCCCTTCTCCTATTGTAAATATGAACACCATAAAGTGTTTTACAACCAACCTACTGTGTTAATCCCAATGACCTATGACCTTACTTGTTTTGATGTGTCAATCCTCTACATTTTACCTCAAGACATTTCATGTCCATCCCATATCTGAGAACAAAAAATCTTGTAGTAATATTATAATAATGAAAACTTGTTTGTAAAATGAATGATTTTTCCAAGAATTTGATTTGTAGCAAAACAATCTACATATTATTATTATTATTATTGTTATTATTATTATTATTATTATTATTATTATTATTATTGTTGTTAATGAAATCACTGTCTATCTATGTTGATACTGATTTCACCATTTATGTTGATCTGCAGGAAGAGATCCCGATCCCAAAGTTGTTTCTGATATGATCAAGGAATCTCCAAACCAACTTAACTTCACTCACTTTCTTACATTATTTGGTGAAAAGTTACATGGTAAGCAGATCCGCATGACATCACAACATGGCATCCCTCTGCATGACACCACAACATGTCTACCCTCTTCAAGGAGAAGAAGCATCCATTCCCAACTATTTAATGATGTTGATATATTACTTTGACAATACTAATATATTTTTTGTGTGATGTTATTTAAGGACAAAAAGTTCTAATTCAATAATTGAATATGATTTTGATAATGCTCCCTAATCAAGGCCAACTAAATAATGATTAAGACATCTATATCCTTACTTTTTCATTGCTTGCAAACCGAAGAAATAAAACATTCTCTCTCTTTATTGTGGTCCTTCTCCAGAACCCTTCTTCTCTTTATGTCTGTTATCAGAGCATTTTCCTACATTTCTCTATTCAATTTCTTTTCATTTCACTTGCATGTAATTCCACAACTAAAATATTACCTTTTTTTTCTTGTCTTGAAACATTGCTTGTTGATATATCCCCATGTGATCAGATTGAAAGTCCTCCTCTCTAGTCTCCATGTTACAAGCATGTTTATTTCTTGTTTTGTTTTTCTAAATTTTCTCTTATTTTGCATGTCTCTAACTTGTGTGGTTTTTGATAAAAGGACGTAGCCCAGCTACTACAGAGCTTGAAAAAATGCTTGCTGAATGTCCAGGGCCTCTTAATTTCACTATGTTTCTTTCTCTCTTTGGTGACCAAATGAAAGGTGAGAACAAAAGAGAGACTGACAAACCTGATGTTATGTGCTATATAACTTAAAATGTCATTTCAAAAGAGTTCATAGATGTGCTCTTTTTTTAAAAACGAATTTTTGTATCTTGTATGATTAGAAATATGTTAATCAAAATGGACTGTAATGAATAAAAATATTACAGAGTAAATTTACATTTGATTGTTCCTAATATGTTTGAATGCAGACCTTTAATTCATTTTCTATTATTTAGGTACTGATCCAGAGTCTACACTAAGAGATGCTTTCAAACTCTTTGATGAAAATGGCAAAGGCGTTCTATCTGAGGAATAGTAAGTTATTTCTGGTAGTTCAAGCAATATCATGAAATGCTCAAATTAAAAACACTTTTTATTATGATAAACTCTGTAACTGTAAGCATTTTAATATCAATCTGTAAACAGGTATTATCTATTTGTCTACATTGATGAAGTTTCCATTACCATATCTATGATAAGACAATGTAGTTGAAAAGTAACGAGTATAAAACTCTTGCATTCTTTGAACTCATCTAGACTATACCTACCACAGCCATTACCTTCATAATAAAATATAGTTTCAGAAATAGTTTCAAGGCGATAAAGATTTTAAAAAAGCTATTTCATTGAGAAAAGCATCACTGCATCCTTCTAATTTTCTTTTTTTTCCTTTCTCTAGTATTAAAGATTTACTCATGAACACAGGAGACCAGTTCAACAAAGATGAGGTAAAAATAATGGATATTTTTCATAATTATAAGCTTTTTTCCAATTCTATAAAAGCCAGATATGTTGAGTAAATCAAGATTGGTCTTCTTAAAATATATTAGCTGACCATATCAGTAGCCTGGGTCCACTCTCACATTCTCTGTAAATTGTATTATGTACAAATAAAGAATGATTACACACTTTGGAAAATAATCTATACTGGTAGTTAAGATTTTCACTTTTGTAAGACACCAAATATAACTGTCTTTGAAATCCTAAACAACTTCAATATTGTCATTTTTTTATTTCATCTTCCAAAACAGATCAAGCAGACCTGGAAAGAAATCCCATGTGAAGGAGGTCAAGTTGACTACCTGAAATTTGTCGCCATCATCAAGAGAGGCAAAGAAGACGAGTAAAGAATGGAAAACAGTTTAGCCAATTCAAGTCTCAAAAGGGGAGAAAAAATTACATGAGACACTTTTCTAGAATTGTTATCCTTGGCCCTCTTTAAATGACAATACAACTATGTGAATCCATGAGCCAGGAAACATAAATAATAAGCTACAATCCAAAGAAAAGACAACACCTTGAATGAAAAGACTTTAAGATCATTCTGTAAAAAGATAAATCAAACTTGGGAACTAACAGCTCTTGAATTAAGATGTATGTAAGATCTTGAAATAAATGTTAAGATATGAAGTAAAAAAAATCAAACACAAATGTTCCTGCAAGAAAACCCTGTCATTTGTCACCCTTCCTATGAAATTTCTCTTTTGGCTAATATACCAGAACCACCAAGTCCCTCAAATAACATCAAACAAATACACCATCAGAAAAAGTAATGAAAAAAATAAGAACTTAAAATTTCAAGCAAATGCAGCTAAAAAATGAGTCGAAAGTGCTAGGTTTCACTGTTACAACTGAGAGGAAAATGGTACATTAGTTTCCCTGAGAAGCTTTATAATGAGGGTGACAAGAAAAAAGTTTATTCATTCATTTTTTTATTCAGTCAGAAAAAATGTTTAAAGATTCCATAATTTTTTGTTTATTCTTTCAACTTTCTTGTATTCTACCCAAATCTCTGCTTTATCCTACTTGTGCCAAGGAGTTGCAGCATTCCATTTGCCTTGTCAGGGGCCTCAGAATAGTTTAGATATACATGGCATGGGGCCCGCACAACTGCCATGTGAAGCATGTTCAACATCCTGGAAATTTATTTTGGGAAACCACTCTGGATATACCTACTGAGGGGCCCCTGCTTATCTGTTGGCGATGTGGGATTGAGCATAAAGTAGATCAACAAATGAAAGCCTTATTTAGTTGGACAAGTTGGAAGAGAGTTTCACTCACTTTCCAACTGGATGTTTTTAGTGGCTTAGTAATGTCTGGTATGCCAGACTAGGAGAGAAAAAGAGAGAAAATATAAACTACACATTACCATCCGCTATAAGCTGCTAGCATAGACTACATAGCACTATGCTGGGAAGATCAAATTACAAAAAGCATGAATAAAGCAGCTTACAAATATCTGACCAACTTTGTATGAAAACACATGTAAAATCCAACTAAGAGTGTATGGTATCATCATGCAACCATACATTTTATACATCGATGTATATCAATCAACTTTACATCAAAAGGAAAAAAAAGTCTGAAATTAATTAAATGATTAATTCAAGACTTTTAATTAACTTTTTAAATAAGTTAATGAAGATGTTTAAATGTACTGAATCTTATTTTATCATGACCTGTCTATCAACAACAACACAAAATCATTTGCAAATACTGTGAGAAAAACTCATTAACTCTGTTTAATTATTGCTCTGTATTTATAATCTGTATGTCAAATTTCTTTTTACTTATGTGTGATATGTGGAGACCAAGTACTTGCTCTACACCAAGGTGCGGGGAAAATGTTCCCCACACCTTGCTGGGAGATTAATGCGGTAATCGGGATGTTTGTAGATTTTTTAGCAAATTAAAAACTGGCCTGTGCACAGAACAAAATTCTATTCTTGTTGTTCATTCATTTTTACTAATTTATTATTCTTGTTAGTACTTCAATTAATTTATCACTGACTCAGACCTTGATGTTGGATAAAATCTTTGGATCTTTATCTTAGAACCCCTAGGTATGCAAAAAAAAAACATCCTTTCAAATGATTCTTTGAGATCTAAGTTATATCAAATCCATTGTTAGATCAATTCAGCAAATACATCATTGGAAAGACAATAAATATCAGTTACCTTCTTAATTTCAAATTATGCATAATTTAGATATCAATGACCTTAAAATGCAAATGAAGTTAAGATGCCTTTTAATGGCCCCTCAGTTCATATCAATATCTGATGTTGAATTATAATGATAATATGTATTGTGTATTTTTTAAACATGTTCTTGGGAGAAAGTACAATTTACAAGAACACCAATTAAGACTATTTCATTCCATCAAGTTTGGTTTTTCATATATACACAGCAGAAAGTTTTTTTCAAGTTATTATGTAGTGCCATATTCAATTATGAAAAGTTCAAAACCATGCTTCATATCTATGTGATACAATATATCAGGGTGTTTTAAAAACAGATTCCTAGTATTACATACAAGAACTCACTCTTGATCTAATAGAGTTTTCTGCCATGGCTATGTTGAAGTAAAAATTTGCCGTCATCAAAAAGATCCACTTTCAGAAAATTATTATTATTGTCTGCAGGGTCTTGTATGGTAATCATGAGAAAATTAAACCAAAAATTCCTCTGATCTATATAATCAAAAACTTACATAAGTTCAATTTTTTAAAATCTTCCATGCCACAATACTCTGTTGCGCAGATAACATTGGCCTGGATAGAAGTTGAAAATTGTCTTGAATAAACCCAAAAGTCGGCATCAAAGCATTAAATAAGTAGAGATGAATCAGTGAAAAAAATGAATTTGGGTTTACATTGAGTAGTAATTTTAAGAAAATTAGATTTTTAAATTTTAATAATTTCATTTTCATACTGGGGAAATAAGGTTACAAAATTCAAATAAGATCCAAACTGAATTGATGGTAACAAAAATTAAGCTTTCTATCTGATATAGAATGGATCAGTTTGTTTTTCCTAGGCTTTATAATTGTAGCCATTGTGAAAGGGATAATAATCTGAAAACGATTAATTTTGGCTGCAGGGTTTTGCTAAGGTAATCATGAGAAAATATCACTTCAACATAAATTCTTGAAATGTGGGATTTGATAATCTCTGCATCAAATAGAAAACATTCTTCCTTGCTTGTTTATTCAGTGCTGGGTATTACAAAAGATAGCATCTTTAGGCTATACACCAAAATGACTGAAACACGTAAAAACATCTTTGAAATGCGAGGGTATATACAATGAGCTAAAAATACCAAAGTAAAGTAAACAGAACTTCTCAAAAGAGTCTTCTGGATTCATAGAATTATATAAAGTCTCCAGTTAAGGAAATAAGAATGCACTATCTACAAACTTGAATATTCATTTCTTAATATTCACCATCTGGGTATTAAACCTATACATGTATATGTAATCAACAGATATGTTTTTCTATGAACATAGAGTGGGGTTGGATTATTGAAGTATACATGTTTGTTTGATTAATACCCTGGTGATGAATATTGATAAGCTTAAATTTGATATTCTGCAATTCGGGACTTATTCTTAATTGAATATTCATCCTTTTGGCTTTATTTTCTTATCAACCTTTATTTACATTCTATTTTTTACAAATTCTGTAATCACTGATTTATGCTTATTGCTACATCTTTTTTATCTCAATTTATAACTTTAGAATCAATATAGCTTTTAGCTAAAAAGAGGCAAGAATGTTTTTAATGATACAGAACCATACACAGAAAATGAATCAAGGGTAAATGATGGTTTCAGAGTTTCTTTTGAATTGTTTCAGAGAATATCCTATATCTAGAAATAAGAAAAAATGACACATGATTATTAAAGTGTATAATTTTGGCTTAGGGGCTTCCTTACCTCCAATGGCTGAATGTGATACTGTGATAGCACTTGTTAGAACTTGTGTTTTAGAATAATACTTTTAAAAAATAATTAATCAAAATTACTATGATTTTAAAACAACAGTTTACTTGCTCTATTACGTTACTAAAACTAAAATCATTCAACATAGATTTTTCTTATCAAATGGCATGAATTTCATATTTTTGTCAAAATTTAATCCCTCCCCCATTAATATTATCTTTTAGACTATGTTTCAGTTTCAAACAATATAGAATGTTGTTATCTTTTGCAAGTGTTGACTATTCTGGTATCTTTTGGTATACTAAAACCAGTACAGTGAGGTTTGAGCGATATCAAATTGTAGCTTTTTAAGGCTTGAAACTTATACTTTGGGAGGTATTCTTACACAATCATATAAAAAAAGGTGTACCTTAATGCATTGGAATACAATGTATTTTCACAGTGGATTCAATTATTAGTTGATTTGGATGAAAAATGGACATCTCAGAGTAAGAATCATTCATATACTTCAAGATGACCCATACAAAATATTAGAAATATATCAAAAATATGCATGTACACCCCTCCCCCTTTCACATTGTTCGATAAAGTGTTGGAAACTTTTTAGTTTTTTAAATTTTTCTACTTAAAAAAAACCCCGTTCCTGCAATCAACATTTTCTCAAAGAGCTAAGTATATGGTCAAAGAAGTGTCCATAGGATTTGTTGTAAACAGACGTACTGGATGACCTGTAAGGCCCCCTAGTGATAAAGTGATTGTCTTTTAGTGCACCAAAAACCTTAAAATGAAGCAACATACAAGGTCTTTGGTTTCCGACTCAGTCATCATTTCCAGTAAATATCAAAGTGGATATGAGCAGGTCAGTTTGATGTAACTGAGGTCACTTGACGTCGTTGATTTTGAGGCATTTCTGAGCCATTTTGAATTTTACTGATATTTTATCAATTTGTCAAACAAATACAGAAAAAAACAGTCATTGTATAAGCACCAAATTAAATTTGGATCCTGGCAGTAGTAATGTGCTTACTCTGAAAGCATTTCTTCATTTATGTACAAATGTAAAAAGAAACACCTTTGATATAGTTGTCAACAATATTTCTTTTCCATTATTTCTATAAATATGTTGTATTAATATAATACAATTCATGGCAGATACATACTGTCTGATTAGTTCTTTTAGATTTAATTTTACACGCAGGATTTTCATGAGCATGGAATTTTCTAAAGCCCTGGCTCTCTAAAGAGTTCAAAGAATTATATACTCTTTTCATGTACCCTGTCTTCCATAATTGAGAAGTAAGGTGCAATTCAAACAATAACTGTTTAATTGTTTTTAGATCTCCATCCGCCACCATAGTGCGCAATGCTTCATGTTCATCCCTCTCAATGTCCATTTTTAAAATATCCAGAATTTTCTGAAAAAGATAATTCAAACAAGTATCAATTGAAACCAGTCTTTTCACAGAAGAGTTTAAACACAGTGCAAATCACTTCCATATCACTTGTAAGAGGATAAGAAAGGGTAAAGAGTTCCATTGAAAAGGCGTTAGAATAATAACTGTATAAATCCATTATTATTTTATGTATTTCATGTTATTGAATTTCAAAAATATGTTGATGGTTCCGAACTTTTTTATACATGGGGGCCCCATCAGAGTTTTCAACTTATCTCACTTGATTTCAAATAAATTATTAACAAAAATAGAGCTGCATTACTAACATATTTTGAGCTTTGCTTATGGGTCATTCTACAGAAATGTCACATAACCTGTCCTTGGACTTTAGGTCCCCAGAACTATGTAATTCTATGTATGTTGACGTTAATTTTGATTTTGAACAAACACACTATATCATCTGAATATATTACACTGACTTCACTTTAAATATTCAAGCATAATAGTTTTATAAAATGCCCCTAAACATGGCTACCCCCTCAATTCACTGTGTCCCACAACCTAAATTTAGTCAAAAATGCTTAATTTTTTCTGTATTCTGTTTTCATTCCATTAAATTTTTCTATTTTATACGATCCTCCATTAAAATTTTAAAGATTTTTTTTTCTGGTGTACTTCCCAAAAACTACAAAACACTGTCAAAATGAAACCCCCAAATTTTAAACCTAAATGTGCTTGAAGGGGAAAAGCCAGTGTAAGTTCTGTACGTCCAATTCAATTTGAAAGATTGTGATATTTACACGTATTCAGTTGCAACTCTAAAACTATCCAATACATGCACATATTATCATACATACACATGTTAATGTTAAAATTTATTACACTGTGGCTTTGGCTACTAATTGCTAACATAAAAAATGCTGTTTTCTGAGTTGCAGTTCTGAAAATTTTAAAACTATGTATCAAAAACATGCACAATGATGGTAATTTTGAATACTCTGGTGATTTTAGTGGTAGATTTCAAAAAGCCGTAGAAATTCTTCTAAGACCCTGGGAGCTAGACAAATTCAGAATCACACTACTTTACACCTATATTTAATGAATAAAACATTATTTCACACAAAAAATGGAATTATTTTTAGAAATTTCAAGATGCCAAAATGTGACATTTCTGTAGAATGACCCTTATATTAACAATATTTTGTAAATACTTTAAATTATTGGATTATGTTCTTACATCAGTATGGCCTAAATCTCCCCTCAAAGTCTTGAGAGTTCTCATTTTCCAATTGTTATAAGGGCGGGTTGAATTATTACCATCTAATCCAATTTCATGAAAGAATATTTTGTTATCTCTTTTCTCTGGTGCCTTAATGCTTGAAAAATGGAAAAAGAAAGACAAAGGTGTACGTAAGAAAAAAGAGAATAGGACATTATATTTTGTTATTGTTTCTTCTGTTTTATCTCAGATGGATGTTGTATAAGCTACTAGGATACATTAAGTATCAAAAAATACTAGTGACTATGGGTCTGTGGTCTTGATTGCTCATAAAACTATTCTTCATATTGTTTATTTGTTATGTGTAGGGGGTAGAAGGCTCGGGTACCATATGAAGTGGTGAAGACATTATACAAGGAGAGCCTATTCAATCTTTCAATTATTGCTGATATTTAAAAAAACACATTATGATAAAGTAGAATTGAACCTCTACCTGGGGTCAAAAGAATGTATAGTACATCCATATTCCCTTGAAACAGCATCATCAAAAGACCAATCTTGAGCTATTCTAAAAAGAAAAAAAGGTTCAGATATGGCTGGTAAAATGTCTTGTTTGGGGTTGAGCTGACAAGCAAAAATCATGTTCGCCATTGGTTGGCCAGGACATTTTAGGTAAAACTTGTTTGATTTTATTTCTATTTCATTGTATAAATGGAGAAGAAAAGTGACCAGGCAACAATTCAGTGAGTTAATAATGAAGGAACAAACAAACAACAAACAAATGAATGAATGAATAGAATGAATGAATGAATGAATGAATGAATAGAATGAATGAATGAATAGAATGAATGAATGAATGAATGAATGAATGAATGAATGAATGAATGAATGAATGAATGAATGAATGAATGAATGAATG
>JAVSBT010372405.1:193-11097 GCA_033118115.1 Pharyngocirrus eroticus
CCATTCATAGCTTAAAACTTTTGACAGTATCTAACTTCAGACATAGTACTTTCCACTGCCATTCATAGCTTAAAACTTTTGACAGTATCTAACTTCAGACATAGTACTTTCCACTGCCATTCATAGCTTAAAACTCTTGACAGTATCTAACTTCAGACATAGTACTTTCCACTGCCATTCATAGCTTAAAACTCTGGCTGTAGTACTTTTGTATAAAGTTCTATATTTGTTATTTGCTAAGAACAAATAATATCTATTTAGTCGTTACATCTCTATAGATCGCTACTATCAAGGCATTTGGACATTTCTTGTCTAAACAATGTCTACCATGTAAAACCAGCCGTCCACTGGACTAATGTAGATCTTTCTGTAAGACTGTAAACATTTTCCAATTTATTCCACATATTTAATAACTTTACTTCTGTATCTAACATTTCAATTTATAATCCAAAATGGGTGTAAAAGTTAAAGCACTTTAGCAAAAGAGCATAAATATCAAGATTTTCAAGTCCTTAGTGGTGTGTACAAACTTTCAGTCACTGGATTGTAACATTTTACAACAATTAATTCAAATAAATTAACTAGTTATTGTCATGTTTATCATCAATTAGTGTAGCTTAAATATAGATAAAATGTTGAATGGATATTTGAATTATGTCAACATATTTGTAAAATAGGGCCACAAAACAGTGATTAATTGAAGACACTTTTCATAAATACACAGGCTTTGATTGGTTCATATTTGTATAATGAAACCACACTTATTTCTGCTAATGTTCCTATGTGGACTGTTTACATTGTAAACATGCAACTCCTGTGTGGACTGTTTACATTGTAAACATTCAACTGACATAATTGCCATTAGATTTGAGTCAATTGTCAAATCAGTGACATCAACTCGATACCCAGATAAGTGAAAACAATCTAAAAATACTTGAATTTGAAAATATACTATAAATAGCAAAAAAAATCCTTAAAAAATGCTATAGATTGGAAAAAAAAGTCCTGAACATTCTTCTTCAATTTCCCCCTACAAGAACACATAAAGTTAATGACCATAATTATGACGGTAATGAGATCCCTGGATGACATATAGAAGGCCTTACCTGATATAGTAGATCCGTCCTCGTTTAGTTCTATTTGCTTCCCATCCGTCTGGGAGATTAGCTTTAACTTCAGCGAGTGGATCACATTTCTCCGCCATTATCTTTGTTAATCCTTTTTAAGTTCCATCCTTGGAACCTTTCTTCGTGTGATGATATTTTTATAATCCAATAACTCCAAAATAATCCATATTCCATGTGTTTTTTTCACAACTCAATATGAGGTTATATCCTAAAAAATACAAAAAATATGAGATATGAATATACAGCGCAACAACTTTGAATGACTTGATTGAGGTATAATGCTTCCCTTTAGTTGAGTTTACGCTTCAAAAGATAATTATCAGCAGAGATTTTAAAATACCACTTTAGTTTTTATCCAGTAATATCCAGTCTTTTATCCAGGTAACACACAACAATTGTGATTACGTTTCACCCCGGTCAGGCGATAAAAGAAACATTAACGTGAAAAGTAACATTCTTATAGAATAAAATGTTCTATCTATTAGTTCTAAGAAATATTATTTCCACTTCAAAAGCTAGCTATAGAAAATATTCTATGGCCAAAAATAAGGCCATATTTGTGATATTCTAACTGGATGTTGGACAACTTTTTTAACTGTTCCTTCCAAGTAATATTATTTCCACCAGCTATTATAAATTTTATAAACAGGGGATATTTGATATTTGATATTCAGCCTGGATTTGGGACAGCCATAATGGCTACATGCTAATGAAATATTTGATTTCCGAGATGTTTGATGGAAATTCTCTGCATGTGGTCACATGTTGTCTTAATGGTTTCGTGACAATCTGATTAGTCAGTCAAGTGGTTTAAAGAGAGAAAAAAATTGAAAATGAATGAAATAATAATTCTCCAAAAGCTTGTCCATAAGATATTGTGTGATTTTTGTATAAAAATAATGTTAAAAATCTAAGAATACTTGAGCTTTTAAAAGGTTTCTTTTCCTCCAGATTATAAGGCCCAAGTTTCTTCAAGGAATAAAATATCCGAAAGATACCATGCAAGCAGCTTGTGTCAGAGTTTCAGCATAGTGTTACCAAGACTAAGACCTTGTATCACTCTTATGCGAAATGCCTCAGTCTTGAATTACTTTCTAAGATGACAAGGACAATTCACAATTTGGTTTGTCAAATGAACACCAGGTGACCTCAATTCATTGGGGAAAGATTTAACTTGATACACACTACGTGAAATACCTGAAGGAAAAGACACAAAAGTAGGTCAAGATTCTACAAATAGACCTCGGTCTTCTTGTCATCATTAAAATCAAGCGGAGTTTTTTATCAATAAATTGACAAAAAGCACTTTCTTTCAATCCCATGCATATGTTTTTGTCTCCCCCAATCCATTGAGATATCTTCTAAAAGGATTTTGCAGAAGAATCGCTAACTGGATTTACTCACAGACTTATAGAAGGTACTGCCTTCAGCTTGGGTAGTCACTGACTGAGCCAGACCAAGCCAAACTAAACTCAATATCAGGAATCCCTTACTGTATTCACTCACAGACTTAGAAGATACTGCCTTCAGCTTGGGTAGTCACTGACTGAGCCAGACCAAGCCAAACTCAATATCAGGAATCCCTAACTGGATTTACTCACAGACTTAGAAGATACTGCCTTCAGCTTGGGTAGTCATTGACAGAGCCAGACCAAGCCAAACTAAACTCAATATCAGAAATCCCTTACTGGATTTACTCACAGACTTAGAAGAGACTGCCTTCAGCTTGGGTTGTCCCTGACCAAGTCAAATCAAGCCAGGCTCAATCATCAGGAATCGCCAACTAGATTTACTCACAGGCTTAGAAGATGCTACCTTCAGCTTGGGTAGTCACTATCCAAGTCAAACCAAAACAAGCAAAGCCAAACCAGGCTCAATCATCAGGAATCAGATGAGACCCATCATCATCAAAGTATTTCCTTCCTTTAGAAATGGCCGTCCATTCACTTGAATTACCAAGGACCAGTCTTCTTTCTTCTTCTTTTTTTTTTTGGGGGGGGGGGGTGTAGTTATTTCAACCTTTTAGGGGTGGAGTTGGGGGTAAGTGGGTTAATTTATGGTTCCAATCTATTAAAATGTAGTGAAGGTATGAGACAGATTTCAGCCTGTGATCACAACAAGGAGAGAGAATCTGCCCTGTGTTCTGTGGACACGGTATCTTACAAGTATGACATGATTGTCAATAAGAACCTACAAGAGGGTAATTCATGTCATTAAGATTGTCACTTCCAATTCTACATTTTACCTGGAACACTCTGTCATAATCCAAAAGCTACAGAAATCCCGCTGATATCAGAGATAGAAGGACTCATTGTTTGTCTCTCAATATGGAAACCTGAGTGTTTACAGCCAAAGCATTATAAGATATAAAAGGCTCTCAAAATTAGTAACAGAAGTTCACTTTAACATCAGGACAAAATGAAAGTTTCCTTTGTCATCAATTCATAAATGTATTTTATTATGCTTAAGGGTGGTGTAAGAAAGTAAAAATGGTTTGTAAGGGAGGTTTTTTTTGGGGGGGAAAATGAAGAAAATTGTGTCTCCACTATACCTTTTTAAGCTACACAATTAGTTTGCCTGTAGATGTAGATGTTTTCTATGAAAATTGCAATAACAGATGAAAAAATTACTTGGATTAGCAAACATTCTATTTGTTTTGAAGTTATCAGCTGGTAATGATACTACGCACTGAAAAATGTCGTTGCACCTGTGTCTCACTTTCACCTAAATTCCAGGTGCATTTCCTATTTCTAGCCTAGGATAGAATCATCCCCATGGGGGCATGGCCTAATCCCTTCAATGAGTACATTGACATTCAACCAAAGACACACACATGATCCCCAGCCACCCGAAGGAGCCACTAATAGCTTATTGAGTCAACAAGTGTTACCGTGACATTTCATAGCAGCTATCTATACACAAACATCAACACAACACCTAAAATTGTAAATTTCTAGATGGAAAATGCTACCAAACTGTTCTCTAAAGGATATATTGCCATATATGGATACATGCCATATATGGAGAAATTGTTCCCCCCCATACTGGTTGACTTACAGGGAAAACAACCCCCTGACTGACTTTAATAATTGTGAAGTCATATCAAGTAGTATCATCCTAAGCTTTCACAGAAACCATTTCACTGCGTTCACACTGCAAGCAGGACAAATCCAAATAAGATCTGGACCAATTCTTAAAGTGTGTAGTGTGAATGCCATCATGGGATGAGAATAAGCCAAAACCATTTCACTGCGTTCACACTGCAAGCAGGACAAATCCAAATAGGATCTGGACCAATTCTTAAAGTGTGTAGTGTGAATGCCATCATGGGATGAGAATAAGCCAAAACCATTTCACTGCGTTCACACTGCAAGCAGGACAAATCCAAATAGGATCTGGACCAATTCTTAAAGTGTGTAGTGTGAATGCCATCATGGGATGAGAATATGCCAAGACCATCACAACATAAGTGTCAATAGTCTTTTCTACCTTCAATCCTTCATGGATGGAAGTTTTTTAGACAAAACTCCAACAAAAAATGAAGTTTTCTTCTAATCGCAGCATGAACCTATGGCACAAAATACCAAAATCTAGAGACATAAGTGACAATGGATGACTTTGAGCTAAATTGACTTCAAAAACAATGGTGACGGATGAGGAGTGTGGACAATAAAAGATAACGCTTCACCACCTTATGGGTTACTACGGTGACATCTTGGGAAGCATTAGCCTAACCTCTATGGGAATGAGTCGCTATCTGCGTACCATGGGAATAAGAGTCTATTGATGTATCAAAAAAAGTCAGCACCATTCTAGCAGCTGTCAGTCCTTTCAGACCCAGAGTGTCAGTCCTTTCAGACCCAGAGTGTCAGTCCTTACAGACCCAGAGTGTCAGTCCTTTCAGACCTAGAGTGTCAGTCCTTTCAGACCCAGAGTGTCAGTCCTTTCAGACCCAGAGTGTCAGTCCTTTCAGACCCAGAGTGTCAGTCCTTTCAGGCAAAGTTAAGTTATAAGTACTGGCATACTGTTCTGTAAAAATGAGATGACAGGACTCAAGAGGAAGATAGACAGACAGACAGAGGGACAGGGCCTGGGGACAGGCAGATAGACTGAAGGACAGACAGACAGACAGGGGACAGGTAGACAGATAGACAGACAGAGGGACAGGCAGCTTGGTGAACAAATGGAAAGAACATTAGGTCAAAAGGCTGATAGACATGAACCTAGAAAGACACTGTGACAGAAAAACAGACAGGTAGACAAATAGACAGATGGACAGATTGATGGATGGATTGATGACCTAATCCACATGCTGATACTTTGCTTACCACAATATGATAGTGGTCTACCAATTCTCAAATCTTATTTTTGCCTGCTTTCATGATCTTTCCCCTTTCAAAATACTGACATTTAAAACAAACATCTATAACATCAATCCACTCTGCTGCAAGTCTAATTCCATCTGTCCTGTCACTGTGACTGTCATTGAATAAAGAAACAAAAGGACTATTCTCAAAGAAAACTAATTAAAAATGCCCTGGAGAGAAATATCTGATTGAAAAGTCAAATGTCATCAAAGTGTGAAGAAAAAAGAAGAAAAAATACAAATTCTTCCTTGACTTTGTTAGTCTCCAATCACAGACAGTCTTTCTTGCAAAAGATACTCGACATTTTGGAATGGTTTCCTTGATATTTAATGACAGAAATTAAACTATAATTCCTTTATAAAGAGTTCTGAGAAATCTTAAAATATATCAACTTTCTCATCAGAAATAAAAGATTCTATCAAATTCACAGAAAACTTAATTATCACATTAACTCTTACTAACAACAAATATCAGAAACAAAACAAAACAAATTATCTCTCAAAAACAAATATCAGAAAGAAAAAAAAATCATTATAGAAGCTATAAATGTAAGTATCTAGCTTTATCATTGAAACGGTTAGGCTTAAATTTGGTGAGGAGGTTGACAACTTACAACAGAATAATGATGATTATGGAAGGAGTTTCTTAATTGGAGGATTTCATAGGTTTCTTCAATGGATAAATACATAAAATGTGCTGAAACTAACTGATGTTAAACAATATCTAAAATAACTTAATTTTAATCCGTTTGTCACGCCATTCATTGTTTTCTCAATGGGAAATCATTCCTTGTATAGAAATGCTTTAATTTCCTCCAATATCAATTCAAAACCGGTTCTAATTACGGATAAAAAAAGGAAAAATCATTTACACAGAAGTAGATATTAATGACATCTATATATAAGGAGCTTAAATTTCCGTTTCCAAATAGAAATCTCTTATATTTCTTTTTTATTTCACACAAAAATCACTGATGCCTGCAGAAAGATCACATATAAATTCAACAAAAAACTGAAACCAGCGTGTCATTTCCAGTCTTCACCAAGTACTATCATGAAGAATTTAAAACATTCCGTTACCCTCAAGGTATTGGAGATCAATAGATAGTTAGACTAAGAACACACAGCAGAAGAAAAAAATCAAAAAAATAGATCTTTGCATGCTGGCTGAGGTACATTAGAAAGGTTGGAAATCATCTCTCAATGACTGTTTTCATTGGGTCTTCGTGCATTGGGGGCATAAGACTTTTTTTGTTTTCTTTAATTTATAGATTGTTGATTTCCAGTGAAAACAGTCATGAAAAGATGTCTTGAATTGATGTCAATTTGTCACCCACCAAAATGATAACAAGTTTTTTTCTATCAAAATACCATTTTTTTTTACCATGAAATAATAAGAGAGGCAGTTATAATGTAACCTTTAGAAAAAAAAAGTCAAAATATAAAAAAAAATAAAGCTAAAATCCATAGTTCAAAATAATGACAAAATATTCAAGGTGATAAAGTGACATCCCACTTTTGGCCTCAAAGTAATATCCCATAATATATGGCCTCTCTATAATCCATTATCTAGTATCTGGTGTATTTATAATTAGTTTTCAGATCTTTTTCTTTTTTTTGATATCTTTCTTTTCTTCTATTAAAAATCTTGATTCTTTAGAATTTGATATCTTTATTCTCTTGAAATCCATCTTTATTCTCCTGAATTCCATCTTTCTCTCTTGCATTCGATATCTTTTCAATGTCATTCCTTCAATTCCAATGACATTTGTCAAGGAAAGATGTGCTGATCTATAAACCTCAAAGAAAATAAGACAAATCTTCATCAACACCAACTGTTTATCCACTGTGACTATCAAACTTCAAAAATAAAGTCATCCATTTTCCTTTCTTTCAAGTTTGTTAATTAGTGATAACAATGAAAGCTGGTATCTGTGTGGATGTGAGGGGGTAATTAAGATGTAGCTGTGGATGTGAGGGATGACTTGTAATATGTAAGAGAACTGAAGACTGTATTCAATTAGTCAGGGAAAAAATAATGGTAAATTAATGGTAAGTCTAATTATAAGTTGGAAAAACATAATTAAATCCAACCTCTGGAATTTGAAAAATATATAATAACAATTTCACTATTAATTAATGTATGAAACATGCATTTGAAACATTTAAAACTTTTACCCCCCCAAACAAATAAAAGTCAATTTACTCCATGAACTTTTGAAATGAAGTAGTTATTCTGCATTAAAAAATCACATATTATGCAAAGGTAATCTTCCACCCAAACTTGAACTGTGTGGTATTGTTTAATGATAGAATTACTCTAACCCATTCAGGGTAAGAATTTGACTTTGTAATAATGTTGTCGTGCCAAGTGAGGATAAACTGTCTGGTCCCTCAGGACCCTCACTATTTGACACCCTGCCATGTTACATCATGTCACTATTCTCTAATAAAACCATACAGTAATCTCTACTCACTTGCTTGCGTTGAATAATCCTGATATCCTAAGACTTTCCCTTTTCAAATAATCCTTCAAAAATTAAATTCCTGTTACAGTATCCAAATGGTTACGTGTGACAGTTTACAGTATCCAAATTGTTACGTGTGACAGTTTACAGTATCCAAATTGTTACGTGTGACAGTTTACAGTATCCAAATTGTTATGTGTGACAGTTTACAGTATCCAAATGGTTATGAGTGACAGTTTATAAATGATTTCATCTTGTGATCACTGCACCAAAATAAAAAAATGCTGCTACAGTATCCAAGTTCTTACATGTCAACAATGCACCAAGACATGCAAGGGAAAGCACATCATCGCTGATAGAGCAAGGTAAAGCACATCATCGCTGATAGAGAACACTTGCCAAGTAAGTTCAATGCAGTCCTTTCCAAGCTCTTGTCATATCTTACAGCTAGCAAGCATATCCAATACAAAGATGGAAAAGAAAAAAATTGGAGTGTACTTCATAATCAAATTGAGGTTGGTTTGTCTTTCTTTCCTTTCAGGATGAAATAATACCGGCAAGACTTAAGAAAGGAGTCTATTGGTCTACTAGAATATGCGTTAAAGCCTCTTTATCAATTCATTAAATCTCCCTCCTCAATCCAAGCTCAGACTGACTTCAAAGACTACCTACTTCCTGGAATTCCTGGCAATCCAAGTAGCAGAAGTGAGAAATAAAACCATATTATCAAAAGGACTTATACTTCAGTTACTAATTTCCTTTTCAACTCCATGTAATTGTGAGTTAATTAAGACAACACAGCATTTGTAATATTATAATACAAAATAATGAAGAAGATATGGTTTGAAACCATATATATATATCATTTATGTTTATTTATCAAATCAAATCAATCAGTATTTCTACAGCAGAGATAATACCTTTTCCGAGAAAGGAATTCTCTTTTCAATTTCAATCCTATTATATTTCAGTTATCTTTTCCTAATTCAGTATTTATCTCTAACAAAAAACCAGTGTGCCCTGTGCTCAGTGTGCCCTGTGCTATTAAGTAACCATAAAAACAGTGTGCCCTGTGCTATTAAGTAACCATATCCTCCACTTTAACACCTACAGGAAATAAAACAATAAAAGATTTCATTCAGAATCGGGGAATAATTAAACTTAATTTGTACTTTATTTTCCTTCTCAAAACAGCTACATGTACTCCTATATAATTATCTCAATGTCCTACTGCATCCTCTCTCAATTGGAAATGATTCACTCAGTATCATCAAAACAAATCTTCACTTAGTTGCTAGGCAACACAACAAATAAATTGTTCCTTTCTATTATGTCTTCATTAGGACATTAAACCACTGTAAATTCCTCTGTAAAAAGGTAACTATTTGTGTTTAGACTAACATGATATAAACGACAAAAACCTGATGTTTTTTTCACGCCCTTATCTGTTGCATGATGGTATACCGTACGCGTAAAAACATTGACCAGTTCCTTCTATTTCACTTGCAAAAACCCTTTGTTTTTCTACTCAGAATAAAGTCTTGGTTGTTTTTCTACTCAGAATAAAGTCTTGGTTGTTTTTCTACTCAGAATAAAGTCTTGGTTGTTTTTCTACTCAGACTTAAGTCTTGGTTGTTTTTCTACTGGGAATAAAGTCTTGGCCATAATGTCATCGCCACCATACTGTAACCATAAAAGTCTACACTTTTGACAAGAAAATTGACAAAAGTAAATCCCCAATGTTGACATAGTAATGACTTACATAATAAGCTTCTAGACTTATTGACCAGCAAATACCTGTCACATGAGACTGAGAACTCCTGTGTTCATATAGTGACCAGCAAATACCTGTCACATGAGACTGAGAACTCCTGTGTTCATTTAGTGACCAGCAAATACCTGTCATATGAGACTGAGAACTCCTGTGTTATTTTATTACATTAAGTTACATTAATCTACAAATAAATTGACCTGTCAGATGTTTGGTCTATCACTTGGAGAGTCTTGGTACATATTTATTCTAAGTACAACAATAAACTAAAATAAAGAGTACAAAGTGTCATACGATAGTCGTTTTAAAAGTCAGTGTCATACAATTGAACATACTGTTACATTACAGGGTGAAGTTGACTTGGTTTTTTAAGTGGACAGATGGACCGGCTGGTCAAAATCTCCACTGGACCATCCTATATCTGCCTGGCTGCTCAAGTGAATAAGAAGATAAGCCCAAATTTTCACTGGACAGCCGGACCATCTAGTCCAGATCTTAGCCCATAAAACACTAGACTCAGTGGACCAGTGGACCAGTAGTAAATCACACCCCGCATTGTTGAACATCAACTTTATGTATTAGAGAACATTGCCATGATAAAGGCTTCTGTGTATTTTCCTCTGCTTCTCATTCACAACATCCCCCCCCCCCCCATGTAATAGCACCTTTACTACAAGTATGAGTCTATTGCGTTAGAATACTTGATACAATGCATTAGAGTGCTGACTGTGTGCAATGTTTGTATGAATGACACTAGCTTTAATAAAAACAGCAGCATCTTGACTTCTTTTATTTGATAATATCAATAAATGACCTTTCACCTATTATATTTGTTTATGATCCCGACCTTTTGATGTGTACAATATGCAGATCTCTCCAAATCAAGATGCAGACATAAAACAATATGCAGATCGCTAACAGATCTCTCAAAGACAATATGCAGATCTCTCAAAAACAACATGCAGATCTCTCAAAAACAATATGTAGATCTCTCATAAACAATATGTAGATCTCTCAAAAACAATATGCAGATCTCTCAAAAACAATATGTAGATCTCTCAAAAACAATATGTAGATCTCTCAAATACAACATACAGATCTCTCATAAACAATATGTAGATCTCTCAAAAAAGTTAAGTTTATCAAGTGTCAATTCATTTGTGAGCACCTTT
>JAVSBT010372738.1:0-11096 GCA_033118115.1 Pharyngocirrus eroticus
AACTTCTCAACTGCACTAATATGAAAGTAATTTATTTTCCATAGCTTTCGAACTAATCACTAGTTCTTGTTCACTGGCAATGTACAACAACAAATATACATGTAATATTTATACAGAAAGTAGAGAAACCACTTACAAATATATCAAGTGTAAAGTATACAATAACATGTCACTGCTCCTCTAACATGAGTATAATTATGTTTATTTATACAAGATGAAATGAGCAGGTGTGATAAGGTTGTCAAATCACTTTCATACAAGTGCAGTTGAGAAGTTTAGTTTTTTCATCAATACATAATATAATGCACAGATAAGCTTACATCAACAAGAAACTAGTGTTTACTTTCAATACAATTTAAATTTTGTTTTGTCAGATTTTGACGAATGTTCAACAAGTCCATGTGAAAATGGTGGCACATGTTCTCAAGGAGAGCCAGGGGAATACCTCTGTCATTGTCAAAAGGGGTTCTTTGGCCCACAATGTGTATCGGGTACGTGTATAATTATTCATTTTGGTAATAATGAATGAAACTTTATTATAGAAGAAAACAAGGTAATGTGATGGCAGTTTGTGTTAGAAGGCAATTTTTTACACCATTTTAAAGCTATATACTGGCGATAGCTTGGGGATTGTTTTTGCATTTCATCCCGAAAGTTTATGGGAGGTTCCTTTTTTTATGATAATTAGAAGTAGATATTTCCAATTTTTAGTTTTGAAACAAATTCAAAATGACCGTTTTTTTCACAAAAAAATGTAGTCCATAAAAACTGCTGTCGATAATATATCTATGGTATCCAAAAAATACTACCATTTTTTTTATTTATCTTTTTAACATATCACCTTCAGATATTGACTACTGTGAAAGTGTTACGTGTCAGAATGGCGGAACTTGTTGTGATGACGTCACAGACTACAAGTGCAGCTGTGCTTCAGGATTTACTGGAAACGACTGTGAAACGAGTAATGCTTTTAATAGAATTAATTCTGCAACTATTACAAGACAATGATCCCTATCTGTGTGTAGTTACATCGATAGTTAGGCCAAGAACACAATATATTATGAGGACCCTTTAATAGCAATGATATTGATAAAAATTGCATACAATTGGAAGCACGTGACAAGTAGACATTTGGAAGTACCAATTAGCATTGACAGATTAATATTGGTATTTCTATATCTAGTTACATGATAAGTACAAAAGTTAATCTTTTTACTGGTTGAAATTTTGTTTACTATGATAGCTTTAGACTACTGCTGCGATCATCTTCAGTCATAATGACGTTTGACTTGAATGTCGAAAGCTATCATTGTAAGCAACATTTCAACCAGTAAAAAGATTAACTTTTGTACTTATTATAAACACTGGTTAGATGAATCTTCATGACTCAATTAGTTACATGATATTTTATGGTTATGACCTATGAATATTTTTTCCAGATTGAGTTAAATAGGAGAAAATAATATTCTATAAACTCAACTAAATGATTGTTTTGTTCCTGCCTGTACCATAACCCCTTCAGGAAAATGCAAATACACAAAACGATTGTAACTAATAACAGCATGTGTATACCAAACTGTAAAACAGAAGCTATGATGATTTATAATTCATTTTTGTTGTTCTTCCCATACGGTGATCAATATTGTATAAATTTTCAGACATTGATGAGTGTGCCTCGAACCCTTGTTCAAATGCTGTGGCTTGTGTTGATGACATTGATGGTTATGATTGCTTGTGCATTAAAGGATATGAGGGACCTCATTGTGAAACAGGTAAGGAGTCCCTTACATAGGGTAGAGTAAAAAAGTAAAGTAAGATAGAATGTATACAAAAATTAGTAAAGCCATACTTGTGCTTATCTCAGTTTTTTGTAGCTTAAGCAACTGAGAGCTTGCACCCCCCCCCCCCTCCATGGGCAGGATGCTGGTCTATTTGCAGGTTACTTTCCCAGAGTATTTATATTACCAATTTATCGTTTCCTGGGTGAAGAAAGGACATTCTGATCTCATCACATGCTTTGTCACTGAACCACCATGCTACCATTTATAAGGAAGAGCTTTCCCCAAATGTTGTAGTTATAACAAAGAAAAAAAGAAATAACATTTGAATACATTAACGTTTACTTTTGTTGTTTTATTTTTTTACAGATATAAATGAATGTGAGTTCGTCTATTGTGCTCACGGTGGTACTTGTAATGACCAGGTTAACGATTACATTTGTACATGCCTTCCAGGAGCTGGTGGAAAAAATTGTCATTTGGACAGTAAGTATCTAAATCAGTGATTTTTATTTTTCTTATTTTTATCATGACAGTGTGAAAATAAAAACAAATCAAGAACATTCTGATATCAATCAAATATCATTCTGGGGCCCTTTTCAATTATCTACTTAACCGAGACCCCCAGATTATCAAGGCGGGCCACTAGATTCTGATTGTTAGGAGTCTGTACGGGACTGTGGATTTTTTCTCCTACTGTCCCAGGTACAAAGAAAAGTCCATGGTGCAGAATGGCTGGGACGGAGGATTTTGAAGACAGTGCCTGTCAAAGTGCAAACAAATCCTTATGTTGCTACAATTGCAACCCAACATTTTGTTGCTATAATAGTAATACAACATCATGTTGCTATAATAGCAATACCACATTTTGTTGCTATAATAGCGATACAACATCATGTTGCTATAATAGCGATACAACATTTTGTTGCTATAATAGCAATACAACATCATGTTGCTATAATAGCAATACAACATTGTGTTGCTATAATAGCAATACAACATCATGTTGCTATAATAGCGATACAAAATGTTGTTGCTATAATAGCGATACAGCATCATGTTGCTATAATAGCGATACAACATCATGTTGCTATAGCGATACAACATTTCATTTTTATGATCACTCATGCGGAAATAGCATGCGAGTTAAGAGATCCAGTGTGCTACTTCTATAATCCTCATCTTGTTATTTTTCTTCTACAGTAGTTGATGATTGTGAAAGTGCTCCTTGTGGTGAAACTACTGAATGTGTGGATACCTTTTTTGACTACCATTGTCTACGCGGTAGGTTTAAACAAAGCAGGCATACTAATTAGATGTAGATTAGAGGCAAAACCTAGAAATCCATCTTGGTGAGAGGTTATGCTAAAGGGTTAAAATATACCCTTTTGTTCAATAGTATTGCCCTCTTGATGAACCTTTATGTTTCAAATAATTACGTAGTTTTATATCAGAGACCAATAGCCTCAAGATTTTGATGTGAAATTCTCAAGAAATGTATCTTATTAATGGGGGATTGGAGGGCTCAGTTTATTCTATTCTTATGTGTGCTAGAGTATAGTTATTTTAAAACATAGTGCAATCATTATGCTTTCTTCTGTATATTTCTAGATGAGGAGTGATTTGTTTATCTTATGCCAAGATACATAAGGATGCAGATGGTGACTTTGGAATTAATCTTTATTTCTCTAGCTTTCTATGTTTATGTGTATGTTTCAACTAAGAAACAGAAAAACCTTTCAACATGATAAGGGGGTTGGGGGTGTAAATATAGCAGTAAAACTTTTAAGGGTGAGGATGCAAATATAAGAATTGTGCAATTATGGACGGAATTGTGAAACGTAACAGAATTGTGCTTTCAAATTCACTTTTTCTGATGGTTTACTCAAAGGTTAGAAATTCAAAAAATGGGTAAATAGGGGAGCGAAGTTAACCTTAATACGATAGTAGTAAATGTGGGCGCTGTCTTATGAAAACTTATTAAAGGACCTTAATCTAAGATAATATGTATGGATAACTGTAACAATATTTTTCCTTTTTTTTCTTTTTTTTTCTTTTATTCTACAACCAAAAATGTACAGAAAAGAGTACACAAACAAAAACATTTATATGTACCACCAGTTAAACTTAAGGCAGGTAAACAAGCATTCTGCCATCGGGGAGCATATACTAGTAACTGGAATGCCTTACCCGTAGACTGCAGCAATTCAACAAGTATAGTCATTTTTAAAGCTTGTGTAAACAAATATCTATAGTTTAAAATATCTCTAATATAGTGTAAAAAATTGCCTCAGTATATATTGTATATAATGTCATGTATGAATGTCTGTATTAAAGTCAGAGGTCCCCATAGAATATCAGCATTGCTGAATGGGTCGCCCTCTTAAAATACACATTTCAATACAATACAATGCAAACAACATATCGACAGTCTGGAGCAAAAATGGCCTATTAAATGATATTTTTTTTCTAGGATTACTTGATTACTTGATTACTTTTGCTTAAGTCATTAAATGTAATGAAACAAAGGATCCCAAAAGTTTCAATCTGCCAAAAACATCAAAAACATTCATAGAACTATTTTATTTTACTTTTTGTGTATCCTGATGTTATTTTTCTTAGAAATTGTCCTTTCAAATCATTAAAATGTCTATTAAGATACTGACGTTTTTTTTAGATTATCTAAGAACGTCAAAAAATGACTTTATATGATATCTAGATAGAAAGGGCGGCCAATGGTATTGTGCATAAGATGGCAGTCTAAACTAATTTTTGCCAAAAAATGACTTCGGCCATTTTTGCTCTGGACTGTCGGTATGTTTTATATGTTGTGCCATATCCTTATAAATCATAGTTCCCAAAGATGACTTCAGCAGTGTTTGCTCTAGACTGTCAACTTTATGGAAAAGAAAAATAGTATGGATCAAATATTGGTTTCAAATGAAATTGTGTTAATATCTTGGAGGATTTCTTTTCATTTTTTATAAATCTAAGTATTTTTTATATTAAAAGATCTAGGAAATATAATTATTGAAATCCTCTATAGTTTACCATTTATTTTTATTGAAATAAAACTATATGTATTTTTAAAATGCTTGTTTTTTCATTTTATTTGTTCCAATCTCAGAACATTTCTAAAAATGCAACTTTAAAAGTAAAAACTTCATACATCCCAATTCAATGGATACAGAAACTTGCGTTATATTATTATTACATTACTAATCATCAACAGGTATACTGTTAGATTCTCTGCACGCTTTGCTGCCCTTCCTTTCATTCTTTATAAGCACACACTAACTGTTGTTTTCAAAGGCAATACATATTTTGAATATTTCACCTCTAATTGATAATAGAACGCAGTCTTAAAGATATTTGTGTGATCTTCTGTGATTAAATGTATCTTTACAATAAGGCCAAAAAGTTATCTTCCATCACAAACAGGAGGAGCATCACAGGTGTAACTGAGAATTCCATCAACACAAAAGCCGCACTCAGCTGACTCGGCGCACATCAAATCACCGTCACCCATGCAATCGTCTCCATCTAGAAAACAAATATGTTATAATTATATGAAATGCAACGTAATCATTTTAACAGTACAAGTAAGAATAAAGGTTTTGAATAAGCCTTTAGTGTTATCCATTTTACTTGCAGTGATTTATCAATTGAACCAATATTTTCTTAAAAGCATGCAGATAAAGTTACTGTGTTATTTAAAATGATGCTTGGCATAGGAAAGTAAACTAAAAAATCAACCAGGCATTGATTTAATCAATCATTGAGTCAATCAATCAACAATTCAATCAATCAACAATTCATTCAATCAATCAATCAATCAATCAATCAATCAGGTGACTCAAGGTGAATTTCTCAGGGGTCAAGGCGAAAGGCTGAAATAAAGAATGGTTTAGAGCAAACTAGAACACATGACAGGCTTTTCAATATCTTTTTTTTTAGTGAATTACAATCACATAGATTAGTATGGTGAATATGACAAAGACAGGTTTAGAAACTGAAATAGTGCAGTTAAACTTTTCGCAAAATAGTTATTTTGTGAGTCCTCCTCTTTGTGAAGGATAAAAGGTTCAATTGCCTGATGCAGTATATTTCTGACTGAGTAATTTCCCTTTCAAGTTTTTAAAAACCACATTGGATACCTCAGCTTCCCATATTTTTTTCCCTATACTATCAAACACAATATTGAAAAAAAAATCGAATTCTTTAAACTTAAAATGTTTCTTGAAACTTCGTTTCAAACCAAATTAAGACTTTGCATTTTTTCATCGACATTATTGAAGTAATCAGTTACAGCTTTATTGTGCATTGTTGATCATATTGTATGGTGTTTTTGGTATATTTTTTAAAACAAAAAAAACATGACTTTGTGTATACAAGTTATCAAATTTAAAATTTCTTTTACTAAAGCAACAATAGATTCCGCTAATTTGAAGTATCTGCAAACCAGCACCCCTTTACTTTGTTTCTGCTTCTATGTGAATTGCATAAAGGATTTGAAAGCATTTGATATGCTCTACTGCACACAACTATAATCCACTGAAATAACAGGAAGTCATTATCGTTTCGTTAAATTGTAGTGCACACTCTTTTATGATCACAGATTTATTAGAAGATTATAGATTTCATGTAACCAGTGTTCTGCAATAAATAACTCAACACATAACAACAATTTTGGAATAGATGAATGATCGTTAGCAATAATGCTTGCAACAATTATGTTAATTCCTGATATGAAATTAAAGAATAAACCTCACCATGTAAATGAACAATTTGCTCAAGGCGCTTTACATAATTCTTTGTCCGAATTTTCCTGTTTTAGAGTTTTGTTTGCTTTGACATTTTAGTTTAAGCCCTAATTTTGCCATGAATAGGTTGCATCAGATGAAGGGAAGCTTCTAGAGTTCTGTATGCAGTTTTACCAACTGTGTCTAATGATTATAAAATCAATCATATTCTTATTTATCCTATTGGGGTGAAGCCGCGTACATTCCTGTCCCTGTATCCTTGGTTACCAAGGACTTGGGTAGAGTTTTGGTGGTCATTACCAACTTTAACATTGAAGTTTCCATTGAGGACATCACTCAACAGGAGGACATCACTCTTGTGGACATTATTGACTTGGTCCTCTAGTAATTGGTAAAGTGTTTTTTTGTCAGCATCTTGGCTGTTTGTAGCCATAATAATCAGTTTTTTCAGACTAATTTTTTTTTTATAGATGTGCGATGTAGAGAACTAACAGATAAGGAACGAATAGGTGAGTTTTGAAAATAACAGTAACTTACAAATAACGATGTGTAGATAAATATAGCAGGAATTAATAAGCAGTCTGTTTATAACACAATGGTATTTTTTGATAAGGTTTTTTATGTTGTTTGATTAATTATTCATTGGTCTTTGTTTAAAAATGTATATGCAACTTCAATCTTAATATTGCAGGGTTATAAACAATAAACGCTAAACGAATGTCAATTATAGCTGCAGAAGTTTATGTCTGGCCACAAGTAGTAAGTTATTCATTTGTTTTATGTATTTATGTTCTATTGAAGGTTATCGATGTCTGTTGTGTTGAATATATATTATCAAGTTTTAATCGAAATCTAATATGTATAATCTATGTTTAAGGTTTTATCAATTTTTTATAGAATTGAATGGCAATTTATGGTTTAATAAAGCTTGCCCATACAATAATACACCAGATATGAACTTGCGTTATTGTTATACTCCCTATCGGCATCACCAGTAATCTTTGAGAATCAGAATGTTGTTGTAAATTAACATTGCAGATAGTAATTATAAGTAAACTTGCAATGTTAAAGATAAAATTTGGTTAAGATCAAGATCTGAAACAACTTTTTGTCATATTCACATAATACTTATTGCTTGGCACCTTCTATCAAATGAAAACACAGAATGTTGCCTATGTGCATGTTGTATGATTGAGTATTTTTCAAATTTAAAAAAATCACTGTTGGGGTCTAGTTGTCTCTGCATAATCATACAACAGATAGAGACTGTGCTTAAACATATTCATCCATATCTAACTAAATTTTGTAAAAAAGGGTAGTTTTGCTCTAGACGAATCTAAATTTAAATATGAGCTGTAGTACTTACCATCTTGATCACAGTGTGTACCTGTAGTTCCTTCAACACAGGTACAGCTGTACCCATTGGCCAAATCAGTACATGTACCTCCATAGGCACAGGGGTTACTGTAGCATTCATTAAAGTCTAGAATGCAACAAAAAATGTTTTTGAATATAATTAAGAGATAAATAAATACACAACTTTCCAATGTTCACACATGTTTTAACTTGAATTTTAAAACTTAAAGAATATTGACCCCATAACGTTTAAAGTTATCTTATGGTAATCTTGATCTACAAAAAGATCCTTATTTATTGTATAAAGTTAATGTTTATTCCCATGCTCTTTAAGCATTTTTCCATGCATGATGTTGGTTTTTTTTGGTTTTTTTATTGTCTATTAGAATTTGTATCATTAAGACTAAGAGCATCTGGGTGCCTCAGGTGTTTTTTTTCATATATTATTACCATAAACATATTATGCTATAAAGGGATTTTTGTTGGTTAAAGAGGATTCTAGCTTAGCTATAGTTTAACACAACTCAAATCCTCATTCGTTTTAAGTGATTTCTTCAACCTTCACATTATAAAAAACAAAATAATAACAACAACAAAAAATCACAACAACAAAAAGGTTATAAACAATAAATTATCGACGAATCCTAAAATTAATAGGAATATCAAACCATAAAATGATCATATCAAAAGGAAAATCGAAATTTATTTTCAGATGACTTTTAATTCATAATTTAAATGTTTATTCAAACTAAAAAAACACACTAAGGCCATCCAAATTGATCAGTTTGTCGATAGATTCAACCGTCCCATATTTTTGCGATTGAATTTTTTTTTTTTTTTTTTAAATGTTGCTTTTTTCAAAACTAGGCAACCGAATCAAGCAAAATCATCGTAGGCTTGTAAATATACCTTTTCTCTTTAAAAACAACACCTGTAAAATTATATTTTAAACAGTACACAACAATCTTTCGTATTCCTTGAAATACGGAGCGCCTCCGTACTTTCTGTCGTTTATATGTACAAGAATGAATTATGTTTAATCTACCCTACGATAAAAATCGACCGACCGACCAAATGTTTTGAACCAAAAATTCATCCACAAACTAATCAATTAGGAATGGCCTCATTTAGCTGTGTTTCTATATATTAAGGTCTTGCTAGGTTGTAATTAATAAATTGTATATTTTTGAGCCTTTTAGTGTCATCTTGTTGGATAATTACCTGTTTCACAGTCGGTTCCTAGGTATCCAGCAGCACATTCACAGCTGTAACTGTTTTCCTTGTTAATACAGGTTGCTCCATACAGACATGGGGTTGATTCACACTCATCAATATCTGAATAATAGTATCATTTACATTTACATTTATTTATACTGAAGTTAACCTAAATAATTATACTAGTAATTTGCCATATCTATTCTACAATACCCTTAATATGATAGTGATAGTTCAAGAGTCAACTTGTAAAAATTACAGCTAACTTTAGCAACAAATATACATTTACTGACCCAAGGTGTCTGTACCTTGGATATATTTATAAGTGCATGAGACAGCCATTACCTTGTTCACAATTGTTTCCAGTATACCCTGGGACACAGTAACACTTGTATCCAGTGAGTTCATCACAGCAAGATCCACCATGGTGGCATGTGACACCTTTGCAGTAATCAATATCTGAATTGTTTTTGAAAATTTATATAACTATAGTTGTTTAGCAATAATCCGTATTGGTTACGATGTATAAGAAAGTGTCAATAGTAAACACATGATATCTTACATGGCTTCCTTTCAATGAATGTGAATTAATATGATTTCATCCTTGACATTTACACTAAAGTTGAGTAATGTTTTTTTCATTGTTTTCACCTGAGCTATCGAAAGTTAGATTTAAGTTTTGATATTCGCTGCCATTTAAACAGTGTTTATTGTACTGGTTAAACACATAAACATGAATTATAGCAAAAGTAATCTTAATAACTGTGTACCTGTTCCACACCTGTCACCAGTGTAACCCTCTAGACAAACACATTTGTATTCCCCAGGCTCTCCTTCAGAACAGGCTCCACCATTTTCACATAAGCTGGTTATACATTCGTCAAAATCTACATTGTGTGCAACAATAGGTATATTACAGAAATATGTAATACATAATTACAATGTCATTATCCTTCAACAGTTTTTTTCTATGATTATAACTGAAGAATGCATACAAGAATCATAAAACTTTTCCTATTGTTGCATTTCGATTAAGATAGTATTAAGTTAACTACAAAATATTTGATCGATATTGATTAAATTTAAAGTACTAATTGTATGTATATAACATTATGATTTTCATCAAATACCTTGGCATGCAGTTTTGATTTCGTCATTCCATTTCCCGTCATGTTGGCACTCAACTACTCTATCTCTGTCATATCCGTTTTTAGGGTCAAAGGAATATCCATGGTTACACTGTATCCATACTGAATATTTATAGCCACTGTGAGACGTATTACCCAACAGCACTTCACTATTAACCAACAGTGTAGAGGGGATTTCTGGGCAAAGCTTGGCTAGAAGTGAAAAACAATAAAAACATTTACTTTCTCAAAAAAAATCAATAACTGTAATTTTAAAAAACATCAGGAAATCATTTTAAACAATGAAAACCTGATTTAATGATAATACTACTAAATATGTATATAATTATGATAATTGGATGAGCAATGTATCGGTACTTATGACATCATTATTTAAATCCATAATGTTTTAAACTCACGTTCACAATCCCTGAGCTCTTCACTCCATTTTCCTGAGCTCAAACATGTGATAGTTTTAAGTATAGTTTCATCAGGGAAATAGTATCCTTCCTCACATTTCACTGTCACCTGGTCATCGATGTAATTCACAAAAGGAGACAGTGACACAATTCGACTTCTCCTTGGGGTTTTGACTGGTGAACACTGGACATCTAAGAATCCAAAATTAGGTAATAGTTTAGAAGCGCTTTTATTTATTTATTTTAATTTGTAGTTATAACATTTAAAAATGTTAATGTATTGTATTGTTCTGCGGTGTCGCCACTACGTCATGATGATGCAGTCGCTTCCGCCGCTAAAATGTCTTTAACTAGTTTCTTACATTTCTGGCGGTCTTTTGCCAGAATGGAAAGAGTTTTGAAGTCTCTTTTTGAGTTTAGTCCATGGCTTTTGTTGAA
>JAVSBT010372849.1:0-11096 GCA_033118115.1 Pharyngocirrus eroticus
TTTTTGTTAATTTGCGCCCATGAGCATTATAAATGGAAATGGGCGCAATATAAATGTTTTCATTTTCATTTTTTCATTTTCATAAATTAGCTGTAACCAAACCCATTCATCACATGTCATCTTAAACTATTTTATCATCTCTTATACCAAAATTCAAAGAATATTAGCTGTAAATTCATGGAAATACTAACTTTTTAAAAAAGGATAATTAAACAAAACTTAATCATCTAAACTTAACATTTTCCAATCTCTCTCTAAAATGAATTCCTTATTAAAGCATCCTTTTTCACTCATACACATTATAAAATATTAACTAGTGGCAAACATCAATTTTTGTACATATGACTAAGAAATAGTGTTTCTTCTTTTATAAATTGAATGTTGATTAAGATTACCTACGAGTATTAATTTGACATGAGCATTTTAAAGTTGTTGTGGAATTTAAGTGTTAAAAAACGTATGCGTATATCATCCAAATTGTTAAATGTACAGGTTAGAACTTGTCCCCACCCCCAAAGCCCCAATGGCTGTATTATTTGGGGAAGTTGTAACAATAGTTACTAAAGCGTGATCATAATATTGTTAAATTTTTGGAAGAAGTATTGAATGTCAAAGATAATAACTCAATATCCACTGTAAATATTTTCAAAACTTTAAAATGGCTTACTTTAGATGAACGTATACAATCTTTTAAATCTATAGATATGTTTAATTTTATGCATGGACAAGTTCCACTTTCCTAAATAACCTGTATCAATTTGTTTCAAATGTCCATAGTCGTGTTACCAGTGTAAACAACAAACTGTACATTCCTAAATGTAGAACTTTTCTGGGACAAAGAACATTAAAATATACAGGCGCTACAATATCGAATAACCTCTGTACAAACCAAAGTAATAGTAAAAGAAGTAGTAGTAGTAGTGGTAGTGGTGGAAGTACTTCTGTTCTTAAGGAAATCCATAATTAGATTTACTTTCGATATGATATGATTTTTGTTCATAGTAACAGTAGTAGTAGTAGTAGTTGTAATAGTAACAGTATGGAAGAAGTAATGATAGTAGTAGTAGTAGTAGTAGTATAAGTAGTAGTAGTAGTAGTAGTAGTAGTAGTAGTAGTAAAAGTAGTAGAAGTAGTAGTAGTAGTAGTAGTAGTAGTAGTGTTAGCAGAAGTAGTAGTAGTAGTAGTAGTAGTAGTAGTAGTAGTAGTAGAAGTAGTAGTAGTAGTAGTAGTAGTAGTAGTAGTAGTAGTAGTAGTAGTAGCTATAATTATTATTCTCTCCATTTTTAGGTTCAACCATTGAGTCAACCGGAAGTAAATCTTCCATCAATCCTATAGTCGACTTCCACCTAGCATAAGGTGCTCTTTTGCAGGTAAGAACATTATTTTTATTATTCTTGGAAAAGGTATATTTGTTCTCGGGCTACTATATCAGCAGGTTTACTTGTGTACATTGATGCAATCTTGAAATTCAGCATGTTTCATATTGGCTGGTTGTTAATAGTCACAATTGATTTGAGATGCATCCTGACTTGAGGAGCATTTGTAAGTTGTTACCTGATAAATATTTCGTTCATATCTATGTATGAATTGATAAGCATTAATGGGATTAAAACTAATGGACAAAGTTATCTAGAAATGCCTCCTTTTGCATCCGTTTGAACAAGAACCTAATTTGGATCTTCTTTCTTAATTCTGAATTAGATCATTAGGCCAAGTTACAATGTTTGATATCCCAGAATTGTTTTTCATACTTATTGTGAAGTTCCTTTGAGCAATTCCACAAACATGAAAAGGTTGCTCTATGAATGTTTGTAACAATAATAATAAGTAATCTTCCCAAATCTGATCTTCCATCTATCCCTAAAATATGTTCATCACCCTTTTCAAAGGTTTTAATGACTACAAAATGTACCTGACTATGGGATATGGCCGGCCATAAAACATACCCTAATTTATATGATTGTGGAATATTTTGATGTTTGTATATAATTTTGATGTATTTTAGAAATATACAGGTACAAAAGAACTTTTTAAAGATGTCTTTATTTCCATTTAGTCTTCCATAGTTTAGTAAGGAAAGAGAAAATTTATAAAAGGAATGTTCGAACAAAATTAGATATGCAGTTTATTCAAAATAAAACATATTATCAAGATTTAACCTTCTTAAGATGCAGAATAGTCTCCTCCACAACAATTGAACCTTTTTGAGAACATTTTCTCCAAATGATTTTCTATGTGACCTATAGTTTATAAAAGGTAAATGGAAGAGCTTTAAGGCAGCGTGAGGGGCTAATTGCTTTTTGTTATATGCACGAACATATGTCCCAAATAATCCTTTTCTATAAAAGATAATGCTATAAAAGTATATATTTTTTGCTTAATTAAGGACATAATTAGCCAAAGTTTTATGTCAATCAAATTCATTTGAATTTTATCTAACATATAAAAAAATAGAAATGTTTTGTTTTTTGTTTTAATTTTTAAATATTTAAAAACGTCACAAGGAATTTTTTATTTTTTTGAGATATCAAAAATCCAAACACATCATCTTTTAGTGCGTGGTTATAGCTTTAATATCTTGTTTTTATATGAATATAGCTCTCTTCAAAAGAAATTTGTGGCTGTTTGAAATGATAAAAGTAGGCTGAAAATTGGTAGTTTTCAAAATAGCCACTTTTTTCAGTGACTTTTATCACTTCAAATAGTCATATTTTTTTGAAAGAGGATATAAAAATGTTGAGACACGATATTGAAGCTATAAGCATGTTCTTAAAGATGATGTTTTTTTTTTTAGATATCTTAAAATTTAAAAAACTCCATGTGACGTTTTTAAAAATAAAATAATAATTTTTTATGGTGTTTTATGGTGTTTAATAAAATTTCAATACATTTGAGTGACATCAAACTCTGGCAAAAGATGTCCTCAAGCCAAAAATACATACTTTGATAGCGTTATATTTTATAAAAAAGAATTATTTGAGGCATATGTTCGTGCATATAAAAAAAAGCAATAAGCCCCACACTCTGCAATAATCTAGGACATGTAGATACAAAATAGCCACAGCATACAAATGACAACACTAAAAACTAATAATAAGCACATAATCATGAATGATATAATTATGTGACATCATGGACCAGACAGTGCACATTGTAAGCAAATGATAAGTTTAAACTTGGCTTATTTCTTGCTGCATTTATTACAGAGGCAGTGTTGCTTATATCTAAAAAATGATTTAAACCTTACTTAAAGCTACTACTCCGAATAGTTTTTTTAAAAACTTATTAGCAAATTTTCGTTGAAAACTACAACATCTTAAGGCAATAATTTAACATACAAAGTACAGTACAACTTTTAATATAATATGCTGTACATGTAGGCTAAAAGGTATGAAAGATGAGTCGCATATAGTGGTATTATCAGATACATTACATGATTCCAAAACTGTTTTTGGTTTCTCAAAACTGTTGATTCTAAGCTCAGAATGTCAAATGTATTGATATTGTCAATTTGCTCTAGAAACAAAGATGGGATAATTGTGTTGATAAAACTTACTGCATGTTTTATGTGTAGTTTTTGTTGGCAAATCTTTGAGCCATCATTTTGTTTTACAAAAAAAAAATTGTGTTTTTTTTTGACAAAAAAATAGGAGTGGTTCAGCACCAGAGTGGTTCATCTACATTGAGATTACTATCGAGATATAGGCATTCAAAGTTAGGATTGCCGATATTAATTCAAAATACTGATGCTTATAAAAAGTTTTAATGGGCTGCCTTTATTAATCAAATTTTTTACCTTTTGAATAATTTCTATATATGTCTGATGTTTTTAAGATAAGATAAGATAAGTTACATAAACTAATGCATAATCATACAAGTTCAAATTCTGCTGCCTTATGGGCCAGCGTATTTACAAAAAAACAAAACAAAAAAACAACAACAAAAAAACTGGTCTAATCTATACTATAATATAATATACTGTACTTTACTATACTATACTAAAACAAAGAGATTCAGAAATTAAAACTTAAAATATTGAACTAATAAACCTGATGGGTATTGTATTAGCACCATTTGGTGTTTTTATTAAAGCTGGAGAGTCATTTTGAGCCACTAGATCCTTCAACTTTGCATTTTTGATAAAACATACCCTTGTATAAAACTGTAAAAGTGAAGGGAGTTTTGATCTGCCATTTCTCTTGATCTTGACGTTTTTTCGGTTTTCATTCTGAACATCTTCATGAAAGATTAGTGACAATTAATACATCATTGTTAGGAAAATATTGCTTTTCGCTTGATGACATCTTCTGACTAACTGCATTCTACACATGAGATGAACCACTCTACCCTGATATATTTCAAAAAATCTCTAGAGCCAGAACAAAAATGTTTGATTTTTAACCCATAGATATCATAATGTAAAACAAATGCTGCTACCAGGTGATATAATGTATTTTATATAGGAAAATACAAAATTCTACAAATATGAAAAATTAGCACATGGACCGCTCTGGCGCTGAATTGACAACAAAATAATTATTTTGTCAATTTTTAAAAAATGAAAATATGTATTAAGCAATATTTTGCTAAGATCATTTTGTAGAGAAATGGTTCTAATTCAGGAAACGTATACATTTGATATGATTTTATCAATACTATCCAAAATCACAAAAAAAAATGTTTTTTTTCTAAATTAACAAAATTCAAGTGAAACTAATGCTAGATATGTTCATTGTAAGAGCAATTGAGTTAGAACATGTAAATAAATGTAGCAAACCTTTTTTTTACCTCATGTAATCTATCAAAGATGCTGATGGAACCTATGATGATTTGTTTTGTAAGATAATCAAACCAAAGCAACGTTCGATTTTTAACCCATAGATTCTGCAAAGCAATGTTGTCAATCATAACAATAAATACTGAAAGGGAGCTAGATAAAACAGCGTTAATATTAGCTTGTTTTAAGAATTATGATAATTAGAATAAAATAAAAAGCCCTCTCTCTCCCTCTCTTTCATCCATTGTTTTTTTCTTACAGAATAAGAACCAGATTATATGAAGAGGAGTTATAGGAAACTTTGAAATAAAGACTGCAGATTAAAGACAAAGGTAGCAGCCAGCATCAAATGAGTATTGCCAATATATTTAAGCACACTTCCTGTCAATAACACACACAGTTCCTGTCATTACAGAACAAAACCTTTGCAAATCATATTAGTTTTAAATTCCTAATCTACATTGTTTAAGGGCATCATAAAGGTGTATACAAATCTTATGTGATAAAAAATATCAGTCTTGTGTGAACAATATGCAAAATGTAATCTGACTAGGAATTTTGCAAAAGGTTTTGATTTACCCATTATGAGTTATATCTACACTTGTATTTCAATTTGTATTGTATAACAAAATATCTCGCTGTTATTGAAATAGCAGCCACTCTGTTTTCGTAAGTTTGTTTTTATGATTGACTATATATAAAAAGGTAGCTAAGTAATTTAACCAACTTGTTGATCACAGAAGTCATGAAAAAAGCGTTTCAGGGTTTTCTCGGTTATGAACAGTCGCCTGCACAGCAGTCTGATGCAGCAACAAATATACCAAGGCAAAGGGAAAGGGGAGGGAATGAAACTACTTACAATGCCCAGTTTTCGAAACTGAACATTAAAGCAAATCCTGAACCAAACCCTATACCAAAGGAAAATATGATTCTGCAGGCAGATACCCTAATAACGAGAAGGGACAGAATTGCTAAAATTGCAACTAAGCTTTCAACCAGAGGTGGGCCTCAAATTTACGTCTTAAACTTGAAACCAATTGGAAAAAAGGTAGGAACAACACGTAAGATGGAATTTGGAAATCCTGCTGTAGGTAGAATAGAAAAGACAGTAATGCTTCTTGGAGCAACTGGATCAGGAAAAACAACCTTGATCAATGGGATGGTTAATTACATCTTGGGAGTAGAATGGAATGATGATTTTAGAGTGAAACTTATAGAAGATGAAGGAGCACCAGTCAGTCAAGCTGAGAGTCAAACTTCATTCATTACCTCCTACACCATACATCACCAGCCTTGGTTTAAAGTACCATACACCTTGACCATTGTGGATACCCCAGGGTTTGGAGACACATCCGGTATTGGCAAAGATCAAGCTATAACTGACCAAATCGATAGGTTTTTCAGAGCAAAGGATAACACCGGCCTGGATCACATCAGTGCTATTGCATTTGTTGCACAATCATCTCTGGCAAGGCTAACTATTTCCCAGCGATATATTTTTGATTCGATTTTGTCCTTATTTGGCAAAGATATCAGTGACAACATAGTACCTCTCCTCACATTCGCAGATGGCCAGCCCCCACAGATTTTGGAAGCTCTAAAAGCAGGCAAAATTCCATTTGTTAAGCATTTCAAATTCAACAGCTCTGCATTGTTTGTTAGCAAATCTGAACAGAATGACGATGAGGATGAAGAAGAAGACGATTTTGACCAAATGTTTTGGAAAATGGGTATGAAAAGTTATAAAACCTTTTTTCAAGCTATCAATACAATGCCTGAAAAATCTTTATTGCTGACCAAAGAACTTTTAGGTGAAAGGGAAAGGCTGCAATATCAGATATCGGGAATCAATAGAGATATTGAATCTGCTGTTTTCAAACTAAACGTGTTGGATCAAGAACTGGACATAATGAAGAAATTTGAGTCAGAAATTGACAAAAATAAAGATTTCACATACATACAAGAAAAAGAATCGGTGAAAGTTGAAAAACTACAAGGTGGCCTAACCTCATCTAACTGTATTCAATGTAACTATTCATGCCATGATGGATGTCCTTTTAGTGATGAAGAAAGGTACAGGTGCTGGATTTTTAGCGGTGCAAAACATTGTTCACAGTGCCCACGTAAATGTTATTGGAGTGAACATAAAAACTTTCCCTTCAGATATGTCATCCAGATTGTGAAAGTAGAGAAAACCCTAGAGGACCTCAAAAAGAGATACCAAACTGCTGAAGGCGAGAAGGTGACAAAAGAAAAGGTTGTCCATGGTCTTGTAAACGATGTTGTAGGAATGCAAAAGGAGGTTATTTCAAAAAGCCTTCAAGCCAAAAACTGCATAAATCGAATAAAGGAAATAGCCTTGAAACCAAATCCACTGTCTACTGTTGAGTATGTAGATATGATGATTAAAGCCGAGGAGACTGGAGACAAACCAGGGCGTAAGAAGAGAATTGAACAACTATATGAAGTAAGAAAGACAGCTATAATTCTGGAGAAACTGTCTTCAGAAGGGTATGACCCCTTTAAAAACCAATCTGAAACTATTGCTAAAGTAAAGGAAAGGTATGAACAGAATCCGCAAAAAAGAGAGAGAGAGTGCTGTGTGCAATAATACTTATTTGTGCATTCACATTCAGCACTGAATTAGAGGACTGTGATTAGAAACCTTGCAGTAGATTGATTTGCATAGACTCTAAACATAACAATCACAGTCATTAAATTCAACCCCCTTGTTATGCAAAGGAGAGTTTCTCTTTATATGTATGGCAGAGATTCCATTGATAACAAAAACTAAGCAATGGAATACTTTCTTTAAGAACTAAAACATTGCAAGGACACTTTTGAAAAAAACATATCAAACAGCAACTAACCGCTTTCTTCAAATTGGCTTTTGTGATCAGTAAATTTTCTAAATTTGTGATTAATAATCAAGTGATATTTTCTTATTGTAAACATGAACACATGTAAATGCCCATAATGATTGAGAAGCTCATCTGATTGATGAGCCATGTGTTTTTTCAATTCCAAATGTGATAAGCTAAAGGAAAATCTACTTACTATGTAATTTCTTATTAAACCTATAGATATATGTAGATAGCATTATAATATTGTACGTTGTATGGTCTGGATAAGGTAAAAAAAGACTGGTAGCATTTGAATAAAATCATATACCTTTATCATTTTCATTTTAGATATTTATGGTTGAAATGGTGAAGGGTTGTTTTCTTTTTAAATTGTTTGAATTCATAACTTTTTGAAGAAAAGAGGGTTATGACATGTCTGTTATGGTAAAGTTGGAAGTTATGTATAAATCATGCTGCCTATAACATATAAATGTTTTGTTTGGATCTTTATTGTTGTCATCAATTCAAAGCTAACTTTTGCTAGGAGTCTTGTAGTACTGCACCTATAAGTTTTATCCGCTTATTTCTTATTTCTCTTTCAATATAAAAAAATTCTTATATCTTGTTTAATTTTGGATAAAGACAATGGTAACGTATAGAATAATTATATTTATATATGAACATTTGTGAATGAAAATAAAAGACAGTATCTACTTTCTGTACTGGAAGTAGTAATCACATAGTGATACTAAGCTTATAAAACTGCAGTTCAAGTATCTATTGGGAAGTATACTTAATTTTGAACAACAGCAGCATGTCACAAAAATGTGTGACATGTAATGATTAGAGTGTCTAGCTTTTTGCTCTTTTTTTGATGAATGACCAGTATTGAGCATCATACTTATGTTGTATACTGCTGGTGTATAATATCATATCTAATAAAAAGTACACTTTTCTTACAAATATTTGTTTATATCACAATTAGAAAATGTATTGCTTCAGTAAATAAATGAAGGTGACGGTTGCTTTGGAAAAAGTATTTTTTGATTTCTTATTTTAATGACACACTTTTTTCTTTTTTAAGTTCAATTCTTAATTTAAAAAATACACTATGAGAAGTAGCATATTACCATTCAGAACTACTGAAAGCACAAAGGATTTTTTAAAATAAAATATCATATAAGTCTTGCATCCCCCCCTCTGAAACAAAAATGCAAACAAAAATGCAATCTAATAATGAAATAGAAATAGAGAGAAAAAAATAGTCCTCATTTTCCACATGCTCATTTGCCAGTTACAAATATATCTTGAAATAAACACCAATAATTTATCTTGTACTGCCACAGTGATAGTGTGCACCATGAAATACATATTAGATGAATACTTATCATTAATAACTTGAACCCTATATTATATAGAAGACATACACCATTCATATCAGTATTGTTCAGCTTGTGAGTGCCTTTGTGTTATCTTGTCTACCTTTTTTTGCTAGTATGTGTAACTTGTACAATAGCATTATACACAAAGTGAAAGTGAAAGTACATACATTTTTCACACAGGCCGCTGCTCTAACTTGGTAACTGCTCTAAAAAATGTATCATGTGACTGTTTTTTTTTAAAATCACAATGACACTTCCAAAAACAATACTATCTTTGGTTTTAACCAATAGCTACTGCAATAACATTTCTAACACTTACGTCTTAGCAAATGCGCCTATTAATGTAGGATCATAAACTAGTAACCTTGTTTTTAATTTCTATTAAATATAATTATTTGCATAATATTAAGAGTCCATGTAGCGATGTTTATTTGATTAGAGAACTAAATGTCTTAATTTGTATGAAATAAGAAAATATATTTTAAAAAGGGACAGACCAATAATGCCGAAAACTAGGGGATACATTTTTCAAACATTCTACTGATTAGTCAAATGAAAACATATTATCATAATGGTATAAAGACGAAGCTTGGGGATGCAAACAGTCTTGTTTATCTTCCATCTCAGGGGAAAGAACTTACTATAAGATGCTTTAGAAGCTATAAACAGTTGAAACCACTTCTATGGGTTATAATATTTGTGTCAATTTAAAGAAACAGTTTTAATTCTATTTTGCCATTTCTTTTGTACTAAATATCTTTTCATACCAACCAGGTTTTCAAATGATGCTCTTTGGAATGATTAGACTACTTCACAAGGATCAAAACATTCAAAGTTATGTTCTATAACATGACTAAATGATTCATACATTTTCAAAACTCTCATATGAATATTTCTTATTACCTTGACTGAATCATTTCCCATCTGGTTGAAGTCAAAATGCATTTAATGTTAAAAGAAAAGCCATAACAATCAACATGGAAAAGATTCCTTTCCTTAATTCTGTTTTTTGTGTACATAATTATATTCAATATCACATACAATTTGTAGGCGTGAAAAACATAAAGTATGTAAATGAATTATGCAAACCTAAAAAAATAGATAAAATAAAAACTCACTCCCAAATATAAACTAATTTAAGGGGAGGGTGTTAAATCACAAATCTTGAAACACAACTCCAGGTACAGTCCTAATTTGTGTAGTAGGTCACAAAAACATGGGGGACATTTTTTAATTATTGACCGAGAACCCCCCTCGACATGGGGTCTGAAATTCGGCAAAATACTGACTATGGTTCTGTTGACTCAATTTGATTAAGTTGAAAGCATTAGGTGGTCCATTTACATATGCTGATGCTGTGGAGACGTACAAAAATTAAAGGGGAAAAAAAGGGAAGAAAAGGTACAAAGGCTTTACACCGAGGTTAGGTATGCTAAAAACACATCCTTAGTCTTCCCCAAGAGGTCAAAAATATTTTGCCTAAGGAGAAACCAGAGGAATCTAAGCATGGAAGCAAGCAAGTCCAATGCCTGAGATTTAGCCTTAGGTTCTGAGCATAATCCTCAAAATATCAAATAGAATTTATTTAGATGGTATTTCACAGTAATTGGGCCTTCTTACTTATAAGAAAACCTCTAGTGCTTTTAACAATATAAGAAAATTGGTGTAAATCTTTACTTCAATCGGTCATATAAATTCCAGGCTAAATTTCAGTCAAATTTGACATATCAGATGGAAATGTTTGTATCAAAATAAATATTTGCGTCTATTGTCACATTTTTTTACCCATTGTCCAAATTCCTAGGTATGAATCAGAGAGTAAGAAAATTACCTTACTTAATTACGTTACGATCTTTTACACTGCAGAGTTGAATACTTGAACAAAAATTCTTGTCACATTTTAGTGAGTTGTTATCTCATAAATCAAATATCTTTCCCGAAACTTGCTTATGGTAACGGATGTATGATCATCCAAAATACTCTATATATGATAAAGCTCAACATTTTGAAATTATTCGAATTATGTCACATTCCTTTAATACTATATTCTTTTGCTAGAATTTCATGAATTATCTTCTTTGGAGTATGACGATG
>JAVSBT010372960.1:0-11095 GCA_033118115.1 Pharyngocirrus eroticus
TGACTAGGAGTTGTGGGTCCTGGAGTGGGATATAAGGGCAATACGGGCAGAGAAACCTCTGCCACAAGTAATACATGTGTGTGTTAGCTCTTGGGGGGTTTGTCTTCTTTGTTCCCTCTGCTGTTTTTTGGCTTGTTGCAATTCTTTTTTACATCGGCACTGAAATGTATGGAAGGCTATGCATAAAGTTAATACAAAAACAATGATAAAAAAATAGTACAGTACAGCCCAAAGAACTTCTATTTTATACTATTTATTACAATATTTATTGTTTTAAATGTTTACATGTATATGTCAACTTTTAGTTGCAAATAAAGTTCAATTCAATAATAATACCATGAGGCATAACCCACCTAACTCATTATTTTGACATTTTGAGATAGATTTGGGTACCTTTATGGTAGACACCATCTTTTGACAGAGTCCCTGTTCATATTTCAATTTATATTCATGCTTTTTAAGCAATTAATCAACATCACACAAACTTGTTATGTAACAAAATATAGACTTTTTTTCTCAATTTCTCAAAGCACCAAAAAATAAGTGATGTGAATTTTGCATTCTGGCATTGGTAATCAACTTAATATTTTAATGTTATTATGTTGCAGGAAAAAAGAGACCTGATTGTACAGGAATTTTTTGAAACAGAACAACTTTATGTTGAAACTTTACAGATGCTTGTAGAGGTATGTACCTTTTTGTTCATTTATTAGAAATTTGTTGAAGACATTCTATAAATTGATGAATTAATTAATTAATTTGTTCATCTCTCTGATTACATACACACAGGGTTGTCTTTCTGTTTATTCCATTCACATTGCATATTTTCAAAATATATATGACTTTCAATTTTTGCAGAAATATATGATCCCGATGAAAACGCAGGGCATCTTGGATAGCAGTTTGGTAGATGACATTTTCTACAAAATCAATGAAATCTACATGCATCATACTGTGTTCCTTTCTTTTCTCCAAAAAGCTGTGCAAACATGGAGTAGTCAAACCACCATTGGAGATATTATTTATATGAATGTGAGTACAATATTATTTTTTCTTTCAAAAATTATATGTAGCAGGGTGCAAACAATCTAAAATGGAATTGTCCATAGAATGTTGTAGCATAGCAGTGTAAAAAAAGGGCTAACATTTACAAATTGCTAGGGGGTGAAACTGTCATCCCCAAGAAATTTGATCCTTGGAATGATTACAAAAAAAACCCCACTTCAAATGGACAGTTTTCATGGATGGTGTTTTGAAAATAAATTTCAGCGTTGTAAAAAAAAAGTATTTGCTTCACATTTAAATCTTGGTGATGTTGTGTTAAGGGTATTTGTAACTCTAATTGTTGTTGATATGAAAAGAGCCACAAAGAAGTTCTCGAAGCATTAAAAACATCAGTTTTCTACATGTTATATCATGACATGTACATGTATTATGTACATGTACTTGTATTTGTATTTGTATTTGTGAGGTAATTTTTTAATTCAAAGATATATGTCCCAGTGAGTATCTTGTGATGAGAGAAGAAATACCTCTAACAAGTAACTTTCAAAAAGAAATTTGAGTTTATTTTTAAAAATTCATGGTTCATTGAAGAGACAACTCAGACATAAATATATGCCAGGATAAATCTCTCTGTTGACAGGCTTATCAGTAATGGAATAAATTGTTTGACTATCAATTACCTGGGCATTAGAAAACAAGCAAAACCACCAAATAACATAGGAGTTGCCTCAAAACCAAAAGAAAATCAAAGAACTATAACATATACTTGGAAGCTTTGGTTGTTGTTATCAACTGAAAAAAAATGTAGTTTGAATTTACTGAATAGGAAAAGTACAGAGTTTTTTTTCTTGGCTTCTTGTTGCTGCAGCTTCAGGGCTGAGTAGCATCCAGAAACTTTAGCCTTGTTCTTGCTGTAAACAAGGCCTTGATAGAAAACATTTGCAAGTTTTTGCTGTGAGCCATGTATTAACCAAGGTTTCCTGCAGCCTTATATACTCCAGTGAAATGTTGAATTCAAGAGACTTTGCATGATGTAAAGATTTATTCTCAAAGCAGGGTGTGATTTACTTTTTTTTCGTCACTGGGCAGGCGGACAAGTAGGTCAAAGATTCTACTGGACCGTCCAATATGCTACTGGACCAATAACTTGAACAAGAAGATAAGCCCAATTTTTCACTGGACAGCCGGACCAGCTGGTCCAGATCTCCGCCAGACCGGACCAAAATTCACTGGACTCGGACCAGTAGTAAATCGCACCCTGTCAAAGAGAGTAAAATAATGTCAGTTATGTTGCACGCTAACAATATACTAAGTGTGTTTTTGTTTTTTTTAAATTATTATTAAACAAGATGAAGGGTATGTGAATGATAGGTTTCACACAGCCAAACAATTCTACTTCATTGAAGAAATTTCACCTTGAAAACACTCACTTTCAGGTTAAAGATCTCTGAAGTAGTTCACATGAAAAAATATAAGTATGGTTCTTTTTTATGAAATAGCATATTTTTTTTAATGGTATACTGTTATAAGACTGTGTGTGTATTGTAAACATACTCAAATACAGACTGCTTCAATTTGAGAAAAAAAAAACCAGATTCATAGAATGTTTTAATTCTAGGATTACCAGTTTAAAGGTAAACAGTATATAGAAAAAAGGTGTATAGTATTTGAGAAGCAAATAGGAATTCATGGTTGTTCCCAAAGATTTGAAAAGCACATCAAACACAATGAAATATACTCAGTTAGTCGAAAGTATATTGGAAATGTATTGCATGTACTGTATGTACATTTTATTGTATTTTTTACTGACAATTCCCTTATTTTCAATCTTGTAAAATTGTTACAGTGTATAAATAGATTGGCATGGTTTTTAATAAAATAATCATGTCCTATAAGACTAGTGCAAAGGGTTAAAGTTTGCTTATGGGACTTCTAACCGAGGGCTGTGACTAGACCGTAGCTACAATCACCTAATTTGGTAGAAGACCTAGCCTAGAGGGATCACTGCAACAAAATGAAGGTGTCTTGTTCTAGGAAGCAACAGGAGGCTATTCTGAATATTCAACTTAATGTATAAAACTTACTCAGTACATACATAAAAACTTACTTCAAAAAGCTTTCAATTCAAGACCTAGGTCCCTTCATCACTTTATATTGTCAGATATTGTGACAGAGCAAGAAAATGACATAATTCAACTTAACTCATGAAATTCAGGGGTAACCCTCTCTTTTGAGGGAAAAATGGTCTTTAAACTGCCTAGAGGTTCATGATTGCTTGATTGATTTTATTCAGCAAATGTCATAAAGATACAAAAATAATACAGTATGTAGTAGTGTGATGATAATAAAAAAAGAGAAAGTGATTTACAAGATATAGTTAAAAGTAACATTTCTGCCTATTCTGAATACGTTTGAAAAAACAACGAAAGATCTAGCCAAGGCAGTAAAAAAAATGCTGTGGAAAGTATCTTCATTTTCACTCATCTACATTCATGCTTACCAGAAGTTTTATTCTTCTATGGAATATCTACATAAGTAATGTAGATTTGTAAGCATTTTTTAACAACAATCATTAATCATCTTGAACTTGGGGTATTTATTGTAGAAATCAACATGAACCAAGTAGCTCTGAAGTTTCCTCTCAATATCTAGTCATGGTTTGTTCTTGTACTTGTAAGCTAAGGATATGCAACAAGCTTTACATTATTTTTATGCTTACCTTGAATGTTCAGGGCAGGGTATACAAAATAGATGTTTGACAGTTTTGAAGATTCTTCTCAATATCTAGTATAGATATTCCCTCGTACAAATGTCAAAAATTGTACTGATAGTGGTATGTTAACATGGAAAAGCACAATGATAACAATAATGAATTTATTAGTTTTCAGAGTGCAAATATACAGTTTAGTTTGCTCATGAAAAGGTAGATCTCAAGTTTAAGGATTTTGTACATAGATACATGTTTTCTACATACAAGTCATGTGAACCAATTCAATCCTACGATATAAAAATTGAGGAAAAGTTGAAGACTTTTTAAATCTTCCACCAGTAAACAAAGCGCCGACCTTTTTGTGTATGAAGGCGCCATTTCATTGAATTTTTTTAATACTCTGTTCTGTGTTTCATTTCTTGACTTGCTAATCTCCAGCTTCTGTAATAGGGTCAAAGGTCATGAAGCTGAACAAACTTCTCAGTGGAGAGATTGACAGGATATGGGCCAAAAATAGACGTAACTTTCGCCAAATTGTTACAAAGAATGAAATGGTTCAATTTCTTGACAACCACAAAATTTTAGGGGAATTAATTGCTCAACAATTTGGAATCGAATGTCAGGGTTATTTCTGGTGATTCAATCAAACCTGTCTATTGAGACTGCCCCCATGAAAATTCAAAATTGAGGTTGTTTCTTTTCATGGGGACTAGAGAAAATGTAGAAAAAACCCACAAAAGACATAATTATGTCATATCAAAATACATGTACTACAATCTGGTGTATGTTGAACAAACAGTATAAGAATAATTTTTAAATTGTTGTCACCATCAAGCTGCGTAATTGCTTTGTTTCTTAAAGATTTCTATTATTTTCTCTTATCAAGTTTTCCAAACAAACTGTGATAGAAAGCTACATGTTGTTCATCGAGAATTTTCCAAGAGCTGAAAAAACTGTAGATGACCTTTCAAATAAGTCTTCATTCCAGAGGTTTGTTGATGTAAGTATTATGTCTTTTCTTAATCACTGTGTCCACTAAATGTTTTATGACTGAAGTTATAATGAAATAAAGGTTTCTTTTAAATTTTAAGGATCCTTGATAGTTATTGGTCAGTCTCATGAATTTGCCTTATTTTCAAAGATGTAACATCTGGAATATGATAAATTTATAGATTTGGAAGGTACAGTTCCATTAGTCCAGTAAAAAAACCCTGTTTTATGTCATATTTTACATGTAAAGAGAGTGATAAATGTCTAGAAAAGTGTCATTTGCAATGAATAAATGCCAAGTAAAATTCATAAGATAACATTTTCAAAAAACAGGTTTAAGATGCTAGTTAAATTTGCTTACATGTGTGTGGAAATTGATAGCATATGAAGTGAATTATATGATTATAAATAAGTTTCAAAATTATGGAAAATAAACTTGTTTTTGCATACAAGTACTTGAGGGAAAAAACTTCAAACCACAGAAATAAAAAGCTTGTTTTTATGTATACGGCCTTCATATCTTTGTTTTGCAGCAAATTGAACGAGAATGTAGAAGTAAACTTCCACTAAAAGCTCAAATAGTGAAACCTGCACAACGAATCCCCCGTTATGAATTGCTACTCAGGGTAAGGAACAGGAAATGTCTTGTAACTAAGAAGATGACATTCTATTTTGTATTGTGTTCAATATTATGGAGGTAATGCAAAATTGCAGAATAGAAATAGCTTTTTCTCGAGACATGTTGTAAAAATTACTTTTTCTCCCGAAATGGTATAAGAATTACATTTGTTGACATCCATAAATAGTTGATATTTTACCCATCATAATAAAATTATAAATCAGGCTGCAGTTTACATTTACAGTACTTTTTTTGTTTCTAGGATATTATGAATGAGAACAGTTTTATATCTGTTGTTGGTTCATATTTGTTCATGTATGTAATCATTTTTTATATGTGACAAAAAAAAAATCCATTTTTTATGTTAACTTTTTTGTTGTTGTTTGCAGAGGTTGTTAGAGAATACTCCTCCAAATCACCCAGATTTTGTTTTACTTCAACAAGCAGAAAAAGCCATTCATGAATTAGCCATAAAAATTAACAGCTGTAAAGAATCTAAAAAAGATGAAGATCTTCAGGAAACGCTGAAAAAATTAGAATTATTACTCATAACAAATGTAAGTATTTGATGTAAACAAATGATTTCATCTGGTATAATAAGTTAGACCAATAGTTGTGGCAAATAAAAAGTCAACATTTATTGGAATTCAAAAGGTAAATCAACTTTGAATAACCCAAAACAAACAACTGGATTTACAATTAGCTCAACAGTGTAAGTGCTCTGAATTTACCTCTTTTTGTTACTGTTTGCTGTATATGCTGTCATGTTATGAGGATGTTGATTTCATATCGCTTCCGTTTCTATTATGTAATCAATAAAAAAGGTGCCTGTAATACAAAAAAGTGTTCAAGCCTGTAATATTGAAACATTTCTTTTTAATTCAGCTTGTGATAGCCGACAGACAGTATCTCCGACATGATATGGTTCAAGTTCTGTCACGGAAGGATCAGTGCTGTGTCTGGTTATTTTCTGACCTCATCATATTCAGTAGTATTAAACGGAAAAGTGGCCCTGTTAACAGACGCACAACATTACTCCTGTAAGTGGTTTTGGATTTTTTTCCCCTGATATTTTATTCATCTCTATATAGGATGTTGGAGAGGGATGTTTTTGGGGAACAATGGGGTACAGTCACATTCAGATGGTGCCCCTGATTTATCTCTCCCGGTTATGCGCACTCGAGATTACGAATAGGCTTATATCCAAAGATAGAGATGGTGTAAGTGTTTCAATCACGCAGTTGTCTTTTTTCCCGACTCGTTGCTATATAAACAGCATTGGACATATATAGCGATGAGTCTGATAAAAGCCAACTGCTTGAATGAAACATGTGCATGATCGCTATCTTTGGAAATAAGCCTATTCGTAAACTCGAGGATTCTCTCTTAGGATTCTTTCTGTATTGCGTAACATCCTGGGATCAATCCAAAATGAATCTGTCTTATTTTCTTTCTTTTTGTTATTTCAGACAATCACCAAATGGGAATGACTTTGTAGAAAATATCAAACACAAACTTTGGTTAAAAGTGGCACTTGAAGATATTGAAATAATTGACTGTAAGTAAACCTTGTGGTGGCCTTTTTAATTACCTTATCTTTTGTCATATTCCTAGAAGTGTAGTGCTATGTCATCAACCTTGGTTTAATATGTTTGGTAATTAGAAGAGTTTTGTTTTGAAAGTATGAAAATCCCTTGGGTTAAGTACCCTTTTTTTTATTAGGTCATGCACATCCCAGGTCAGCACCTTTTGAAATATCAAGGCTCTGCTTTCTGCAAGACTTTTTTGATCAGTTACAGAAAAATGAATAATTGATTTTGTATTTTGCTAGGGGATTGTGTAACAATTTTATTGAGGAAAAGGCTAAACGACCTTCTAGTCTCCAAGTTTTTGTGAGATAAAAAAATGTAAATTTATTGCATTTCAAGGTATAACTGTTTTTGTTGAGGAATTAAAAGAAACATTGTAGTTTTTGTTGAGGAATTGCAACAAACATTGAAGTGAAATTATGAGTTAATTGCCGTCAACTTGGATCCATCCACCAATTGAAGGAACCTTTGCCCTTTTCTTGTCCTGTCTTAACTATTGAACCCAAATGTCTGTTATTCTGATTAATTTCAAACTACGGCCTACTTTCCTTTATTTTTGATTTGTTTTTGAATGGAGTTAATTCATTCTTGCACTTGTTTACTGAAATTTAAGATTCTAATAAGAATTTCTGGATTACAAAAACTCCTGATCAAATTGCAAGAACCCAGACTTGAATTGAATGCATGCTTTCTTCAAGTTCAAATCATTCCTCTACTCTGTCTGACCTGTTGGACAGGTGACCCTTCCTGGCAAAACAAACATTTCTTACAACACGCTTGTTGTACCTGGTCAGTTGTTCACATATTCTGTGATGGACTGGACAGAAGGCATACCTCTTTAAAGTATATTTATGTTTGTATGATAGGAAGGATTTGTGTATGAATATACATGTATGTTCAAGTTGTACTGTATACTTGAAAAATCATATTTTATCCTTGTATTGTGAAAGATTTAGCAAATAGGATCATTATTTTACCAGTTGCCTACAGAATTTTGTATAGATTCTGTAAATGTGATAATTGTTATAAGTGAAACAATTGTTATAAAAATCCACTGATTGATTAATTTGTCATATATTTTCATCACACAAATGGAAAATTAACTTAAAAAACTTCTTTATAAAATTGTAGCCCCGTCAACACTATCACAGAAGAATAAACTAGGCAACAGAGATGAATTAGAAGAAGATTTCTCAGTTTTACAACAAATTTGTGATTTATCGACAAGATTGAAATGTGATCACCAAAACCTGGAAGTACTGACCAAGGAATTATTGGGCCATGTCAATAAACAGCTATCAGATTATCAATTGAAGAGTCCACCACCTGAGGCTAATAAAGTGGAATTGTTGACAACTACAATGTAAGATTTTTATATGTTCATTGATTAAATGATTGAACTCAAGCTTCTGTAATCAATTTTTTTTATCATCATGTTTTTTACATCAGTTTTTTTTAAAAAAGTAACCAATCTGCAAAAATGTGTTTTTCTTTTTTACCTCATTCTTGGTCAAAAACATGAACAACAAACAAAAAGTTATGATTTTAATGCCAGGAGATAATGACATAATTAATGAGTGAATACATAATATCAAGAAATAGCCCACATTATGTTTTTGGTTTTAAAATTGTGAACAGAAATAGAAACATAAGATAATTAATGAAAGTTACAAAAAAAATGCCTCCCTAGCTCTAAAGGCTAATGGTAAATTGTTATCACTGTGGGCATGGAATATTTAAAGATAAGCCTGTTGCCCAAGGTATACTGTTAGAAGTTCAAAATTATATCTAGGCTAACATTTACTGAAATGTAAAGTTCTTCAGAAGTATGATTATTTTTTTGTTATTCCATTTTTTATTAGAAAGGTTAAGCATCTGATATAACATTAACATTTGATTTTCACCTTTGCTGAAGAATGTTTGATTTTGTAACTGGTACCTCGTATCTAGCAGCAACTTAAAAGCTCTCAGGTGAAGGAAAAAATGTCAGGATGGGGAAAAAATAAAAAATTAGGGGAACTCCTTGTAGGAGGTAGGCCTACATTATGTACGGCCTGCTACAAAAGTGGAGTGTCACTTTAAATTTCTAGCGTATTATAAATGGTAGAAAATGAAAAAAAGTTAAAGCTTCAGTGAAATAAATCTTAGGGAAAAATTAAACTATAAATATTGAAGGGAACCTCTTAGACATCTAATGGCTTGTAGGTTTCCTGTGATATCAGTCATCTAGGGTGCCTTAATATTTTACTATTTCTACAATGTTTGATAAACTATTTAAAAATAGTTTATCAAACATTGTAGAAATAGTATAAAAGGGCTTTTAAAATATAAGGGAATTGTTGTTTGTTCCAAGAATCATATTTCAAAGAAATTACAATAAAAACTATTAGACACATCTGCAAAAGAATCTACCATTCATGAAATGAATAGAAAATGGAACATCTAATAAACATAACAGTTCATCCATTATATCAGACTTATTTTTGTCCCAACAATTCTTACATTTATTGTTAGAATGATATATATTTTGAACTTGCCAAGAACTAAATTCACTAAAGCCATTATGCACAGAAGTAAACATTTTAAAACAGATGTCAATTGCTCAAAGCGACCGCTAGCTCTAGAATTGAGGCAGGTAAAAACTGCAGCTGAAAGAGTCTTGTTCATTTCAAGGTCAGGTAGAGCTCTCCTAAATCTTTACTGATGTAATTCAGAACAGATAAAAAGATAGAGAAAGTTTACATGTGGGGCACATGTATTTTTGTTGAAGTATTGCTAGCATACGAAAATGTTTACATGCGCAATTACAAGAGACTGTTCTTGAAAAAATAGTTTGTATTCTTAAACTCGCTCAAAATTACAAGAGGAATTCTGTGTGTTGGATTGAATTTTTGTTGTTTCTAGATGTTTGTTAAAATTCTTGTACATTCTAGACCTGTAAGATTTTTTTTTAAATGGCCTACTTTCTCCGTTTTTGACACTTTCAAATGTTTTGCAAATCACTCATTTTCCTTGGTTAAGAATGAAAAGAAAAAACCTCACTATATAAGTCCTTTAAAAGTTTTGGATCATTCAAAATTAAAACTTTTTAATAAGATATTTCTCAATTCTCTATATTTATAAACATGGTTCTAAATGGTTTGAAACTGGTTCTGATTGTTTGTGTTTTGTTTTTTATTTATTTACAAAAAGGGATGGTATAACAAACATTACTGTGGTATTCCCCTCTGCAGACAAGAGAGCATTATGGGAATCAGCCTTGATTGAGGCCAAGCAAAAACTTGGTAAGTTTCTAGGAGCAACTTTAGAACTCTAATTGATCTAATTGACACGGCATACTACCAATTTTTGAAAAAAATAAAGTAAATAATGATGATAGAAATAGTTAAAACATATGTTATAAACATCAACATAGACAGCCAATGGAAAAATTATGTTTATGTACAGTCTTTTAAAGCATGAAAGAGGCTGTCTTTAATCATTTGTTTTATAATGTTTTTGTTTATCTTTATCATAATTGATATTATCGTTTTAATTAGTAGTAGCAGAAGCAGTATCGTTAATAATGATATTGTTGTTTTCACTATATTTTATCATTTGTTTGCTGTAGACCAGCATTTCTAAATGGGTTCCCTTCTGCAGGCTGTCTTTAATCGTTTGTTTTATAATGTTTTTGTTTGTCTTTGTCATAATTGATATTATAATTTTTAGTAGTAGTAGTAGAAGTAGTATCATTGATAATGATATTGTTGTTTTCATTATATTTTATCATTTGTTTGCTGCAGCTTCGGTGGCAGTTGGAAAACCTCCTGACTTTCTCCAAGCCTTACAGATAACTAAAACCAGAGCAGGGATGCAATTCTCGTGTGCAGCGCCCATTGAAGGTCTTAATGCTAAACAGTACAGAGACGTGTGGGTGTGTAATAGCGATGGTTATGTGGGTCATATGTGTCTATTAAGTCTTCAACCAGAACCAATTGTCACTTTAAATACACCAGTACCAGGATGTAATTCCAGAATTCTTTGCATTTGTGCAGTTCCAGCATTCCAGGGTTTTAGAAGGTGAGAAGGGACTCTGTGAAATGGTATATATTCATTCACGTACTCATTCATTCATTCATTCATTCATTCATTCATTCATTCATTCATTCATTCATTCATTCACTCATTCATTCATTCAAT
>JAVSBT010373071.1:0-11095 GCA_033118115.1 Pharyngocirrus eroticus
TGCGTGTTGACATGCAGATTATTATTGCCATGTTGAATTATTAATTTATCATTCATTTTAATTGGATAGATCACTTGTGTTAGGTATAAACTCTTCAATGCCATGGTGGAAAATGAAACATGTACTATGATCAAAGAGTCTTGTTCTAGACATCTTTGTAAGCTAGTACCATTGAACAATACTATGTTAACCTTTATGAACTGAAGGAATGATGTCATGGTGATGATGTATGATTCAGGCTGCAACCTGAAATAGTTTCTCTTCTAGCCCACTAGGTGGCCATAGCAATGTTACTGATTTGTGCAGTAGGTTTGTAATAGTTCTCCACATTGTACTTGAACAATAGCTGAAATTCACTCCATGTCAATTCATTTTTATTCCATCAATGTATTTCTTTATTTATGCATAAATGCAACAAAAGCAAACAAGACTCTGGAAAGGTAATTTCATGTCTATTGTGTATCATTGATTAACATAGAGAAGTCTTTTTTAATGATGAATGCATATATATATGCCAAACAGTACCATATTTTCTTAAATTATGCTAGAAAGAAAGGTTATATGGGATATGCAAATGGGAATGATATGGACAAAGGGAACTGATTAAGACACTAGACCTTTTTTGGAATGGTCTTCTACTGCTGCAAAGATTTTAGATTTATTAGTCCATAGTAGCTATGGGGCATATATTCTGTGTTTCTTGGCTTCAGATTTCATTGTTAAATGTTGCCATTTAAAATTAAGAGCACAACATTTATTTGTTGGAACATGAATAGAACCACACATGTTGTCTCATGATGTGTATGACTATTGCTGATCAATTACAATAAATTAATATTTACAATAGAGAAGGTTATTGGTATTGTTAAGTTACATTTCCCAATAGATTTGAATACTGCAGTATTGTGGTTGAAAACCAGTTTATGATATTGTCACCAATATAATTGCACATCTCTTGATGAATTCTTTATTAGATTTCCCTGGATTATTTTGGTATGGAGCTGAGTTAATTTGTATATTTATTTATGGGATTTATCCAGTGATATATATGTTTTACAGACTGGTTGAATCCCCAAACATACACGATAACTTGGCAAAAACAATATTGGATAATAAGATGTATCATTACGTCTAATAACATATTCATTATTTTTAAAATAAGCAACATACTTCAGATTCACACACAGAGTAGTTATCCCAAACATCTTGTAAGTTGTATATAGAGATACTGTTCTCAAAGGTGTTGCATAAAACTGAATGTCTTAACAGTTGCTATTACAAATGTACAAGGATTTACAATGATGCAATCTGTAGTTAAACACAATGTTCATTAGCACAAGGATCGCAGTGCTTTATTTTGAAATAAATTACATACAGTGTAAATAATGTTAATGATATGGACTGGTATGTATACAAGCTTTTACTTCAATATTTACTCCTCTTTTGTTTTTCTTCAGATCAGCTTAGAGACTGGAAATCCATTGAAAGTGTTCATGCTCTAACCTTTGATACTACAGGTATGTCTTTTTATATAATAGTAACACTAAGCATTGATTTTTCTTTTTTTTCTGCTTTGTTCAATGTATGCCTTGACAATACAAGAAGATGCAGTTTTATGCTTGTTCTATAAGAATATGATAAAGAGGTAATGTTGATGTAACGAGGGAAGGAACGATATACTTCTCTTGGATTTTCATCAATTCTCTTGTTTACTGTATATGTATGCATAATATGCAGCAGAACATCTAGCAAAAACATGCAAGGTTATTTTCATTATTTCTAGCTTGGGCTTAATTGATTTTGCCAGCAGCGACATTTAAACCGCACATTGCTTTCTAAAAAAAATGCATAATATAATTACCTTCTGTACGGATAATTACAAAATATTCCACTAAAATTGCAATTTTGTCAATCCAAATTACACTGAGAACAATTGTACCATTATGCTTTTAGTTTAGGACTGAAAAAAATGCAAACAATGATGATAGTTGGTTTGCTAAATTTTTTGGATATTATTACTATTGACCAAACGTGCAAACTCTGTACCTCCATGTTTATGAACAGTACTGTACTGTGTGCATATACACTGTAGTATGATCTACAATAATGACACCTATTATGTACTTTTATTCAGTATAAGAGTCCTCTACAAGACACCAAACACCACAAAAATAAAGGCAGAACAATCATAAAAACTGTATTTTAAGTGTGCGATAAGTGTTATTTGTCCAGCAATTAGGTCCTTGTCTCTGAAGGAGTTTTGGAGTACTCTACTCTTTCCAAAATCCATTAATATCCATTCAGTTGTCAAGTTATTCCTATAGATTCTTTTGATTTTTCTTCCAATTGTGTCAGAGTCCTATGCCTTTTAATGATAAGGCAATTATGAAAAAAATCAGGGGGAATTATACAATAAGGATTTGCTGTCATTGTTTCGAAGAAAATTAAAGTAGTAGAAAAACATGGACAAACCAAGATTGGAGATTATTAGAACCCATAGCAAAAATAATGTTTTATTCACAGTAATATCTATTGGTCTTATAGTATTAAATTTAATTTTCAATGGGAACATTGTTGAAATTTTTCAGATCTCCTTCTCCATTTGGAATCAGTTATATTGTGCTGTCATTGATTACTTCTGTGAAAATTATTCCTTGATTAAAGAAACCAAACTTTTCCCTTTACAATTCTTTGCTAATACATGTAATTGTGGTGGACATCTGCATAAGGTATAAGTGGTTGTGTTAATCCCTTGGCAGATTATATTATTGAAAAAGGTTTCAGTTCCTGACTTAAGGGAGGTGTTAAGGTTTCTTGTGTCAAAGATGAAAGATGGAGGCAAATGGACAGCTTAAGCAAGATTGATGTGTCATACCAAAGAATATATATGGTTCATTTGAGTCTTTGGGAACATTTTGTCAGTCTATACAATGCTGACCACACAGAGGAAATGGGAAAAAGGGAGCAGCTGTTGCTTAGCAACTCTTATGACATTTCCATAAAAATTGCATTTCTAAGGGGACAAATTATTAGACTTTCACTAGGTATTACAATGATACACATGCCCTAATTCAATAGTATTTCGTGAAATAGTCCATCAGGTAAAATTAGGGTTATGGAGATAGGTTTGCATGGTTACTGCAATGAAGGAAAATTATCCTTAAGTTGCACAAATGTAGATGATTGTCCATGTAGTGCCATGTTGAGATCATTCAATGCAAAATTGACATCTCACCTTCAATCACGTCTGGTCTTGTTGGATTTAGAGGTCGCTTTATCCTTATCATAATCCAATTCTCATTTCTATCAATCTTTACTTGATTTTATACATTTGTTTTCAATTAAACCAATATTTTCAGCTCCCTGCAGCCATTTTTCTAATTCATCTATTGCCGATTCTCTGGAAAATATCATCAGACAAGGTCTTAACATTTTTGTGAGCAGTACTCAATCAAACTTTCAAGGAACCTTTTTTGTTAATTGGTAACACTACCTAATCAAGTAAAAGTGACACCCAAGGGTCTGGCAACAATCATGTATTCAGCCATTAGTTTTTAAGGAAGTGACCATTTGACTTCTTTGTTCTAGGGTCGTATTGAAAACCACTCAAATCAAAGCCTTCTCTTTTGATTACAACTAAAACATGGTTTGAGGGATAGTGACATTTGATGCTTGCGGTTTCTTAGATCTGTTTCCAAATGCTATTTCCTTGTCTGTGATGGAGGATCAAGCAAGGTATCTCTTTTCGCAAGGATATCAGCTTTAGTTAAAGCCGATTGTATTGATTCTATGATTCTTCTAATGAAAGCTGTCCTCTGTCTGGTTACAAGACGATCCTTCTTACACTGAAAGATCATTGGCGTAATGGATTGGAGGTTTTACAATAGACCAACTGTTGCTGTAGCAACATGGCTTAGAATGCTTTTTTTCCACAAGAAGTTTATGTCTTATTTAACATAGAGCTTGAGAGTAGTTTTTTGTAAATATGGTATATCTTGTTGTTCCCATGAAGGCTATGAATTTGAAATACAGCAGAATAATATTCATGAAAGAATTCAAAAATCATGAAAATGGTTTATAAGAAATGACTAATAATTAGATATATGCATTTTTTAAAAGAATCATTTGCCCTCTGTGGCTGAAATAGTTTAAAAAGACCATAGATACATGGATAAAGACAACTAAAAGAAAACTGAGACCAACTTCTTGAAATATTTCCAGGAAACAAAAGATAAATAAATTAATCATATTATATCATCACAACTTTGCCAAAAGTATAGTGACTGTTACTTAAAAAACAAAATTGCTTTCAACCAACCTCTGATCTAATGTGTTGGAATAAAGACATTTTTCTCTTTTATTTGTCCCTCCAATATTTATCATCCATGTTGTATTCCAGGATTAGACCTTTTGCATAAAATCATAACGATTCACTTCTTGTGGTTTTAAAGTATTATAGTAATAACATGGAATTGATAGCCTACTACTCTCTTTTATTTCCAAGATTAGGAAGCCTTGACTGACAGCTTTATATTACTTTTTGTGATTGCATTTCTGGAAATCTGTATTGATTAATAGGACACTATGTGGCTTGAAAAAGAAGCCTTTTTTCCCCTTTAGTATTATCACATTACAGATTAGATTTTTTTTCACTGAAACATGTTGCATTCTCATTTCCTGGAGAAAAGAAAAGATATTGGGAAGAAAACCAGTCTCTACTTGTTCATTTTATTTGTTATATATAACTTAAATCCATCTGTTGAAGTTCTGGCAACCTTTCTTTCAAGTCTGTTGGACATAGTAAATCTGCAATATGGGAAGAGCTTAATGGACAACCAATATATGACTTGTTGCAATATCCATAAATTCCCTATACATGTAGTTCAGTTTACTTTTTTCTAAAAATGTCTCAAATGGTTGACTGTAACACTAATACTTCGAGATAAATCTTAAGGATTCTAGTCAAAATAGAGTTATTTTATCTAAATTGATGTAGAATATAAGACAGAAGAATATGTCACAGTTTGGAGGAGGGGAAAAAATTCAAATATATTTTAGTGTTGCCACCTGGTAGTCCAATACTTGATTTTGTCATTGTTAAACTGACTTTCTTTGAACAATTACAAATAAAATCAAGAACATTTTGAATTTTAAATCCCTTCTGAAAATAAAATATTAGTGTCAACTTTTCCCAGTATCCAAAGTTTTGTTGATATCTGCTTGTGAAAATGTTGTGCTTACTAAAGGTGTTAGTTACTAAGCAGTGTTACAGGCAATCCTATTTCAAACGATGGCTCTGTCTACAACTTAATACAAATTTCAAACAGTGTTAATGACTTCTGGGCTTGCATTTCTTCTATTTATTTAATCCATGTATGTATCCATTAGGAACATGTTTATTTCCTTCAGAATGTTAATCATGAGATATTTGTTGTTTCTTGGGGAAATCCAATTCATCTTGACATGGGTCATTTGAGAACAGGTGAGTATTTCATTAGTGATGGTATATAGGTGAACTGATCTTACAAGGGCTTTTCTCAGAATGTCAGAGTTTAGTGTCCAGTATCATTTGCCCATCTTCAAGATATCCTTGTTTTAGCTTTATCGCAATTTGTCATCAGTTAATTGTGCTTTATTTTTATAGAGATTGATTTGATTGCGGTCCATTAGGAGGACTGACCTCTCTTGCTTCCTGACATTTTTCTTACTTCCAACATGACCATTCAAAACGGCTTTTTTTCCCCCACAAATAAATATAAAACTGCCTTAAAATCAGCATTTCTTTCATTTGTTGATTTTGTAGTTAAATTTATATCCAAAATCTTGTTTAAGACAAACAGGTCTGGATAGAGAAAAAACATCTCAGTGGAAATAAAGTGTAAATATTTCAGTGGTGTTTTTTTGTTAGATAATTATGATAAATCAACTACCATTATTTTGATTTGATTGCTATTTTTTATGTTTCTGGTTTGAGAATATATAGGAGGAAGTGTCTGTGAAGTATGATGGTAATGCAGATTATTATTCAGTCCCAATCCTTATTTTCTCAGATAAAAATCTAGAAAAGTTCCTTTCCAATTTATGCCTCTATTAAACAAATTAGTCATGTTTCTGTGTATGCACAAGACGTTTTCTTTCTTTATTTGCCAGAAGTAGCACTCAGACAAAATCAAATAGTATATAATATATATGTTGATGAATCTATAATTGCTGTTGGAACAATAGCCATACCGTCAGAAGAACTCTCAGCTTAGTCCCAAGTGTTACTGAAGTAAAGACTTTTTTGTATGCCTAGCATGTACCAGCACTCACTCTTTGCAATGCTAGTTGATGTATGGAGCATTTCTCCATTAGTCTTGCATCTTCTTGCTTCTGGATTTAGTTTTTAGGACTATGCCTGTCTGAAGGGGGATAGAGAGAAAAAGGTGAGCGTTGTAATATTCTTTTATGTTGTATTTTTCATTTTGTGCAAGGTATATTTTTGGATAATGTACATGACATTTGATATGGAATATGCCTTACTCTCTTCGTAGAGCTATAGATTTTCTATCACAGTTGACATTCTGTATGATAAGCTGTGTTATAGCCTCAAGCAATATTATATGCACTGAATTCTAAGGACAGTTACTGTGTATGTTGTAATGAACATTATTAGCAGGAGGCTGTGTAACTAAAGGCAACAGATTTTTTTCAAAAAATGATTGTACTTCATTGCGTGCAGCAGTTATACGCTTTTGAAAGATTCTGCATAAACATATAATTAACATGTGATTTAGACTGTGATGATTATAATATATGCAAAGGTATACTATTGATAACGGTAACAGCAGCAATGGTATAAATATGAGTAGATCACAAATAAATAACTCTTTCTTTTGTTTATATGTATATTTTCCTTATGATTTTGGACGCCTAGAAGGATTATCTCTACTAGCCATCAGTAGTATTACAAGTTTTCATGGCAGACTGTTGGATGAAACCTCGCAATGATTTTAGATTCATTCAATTAGTTTTATGAAAAGCATACTTCTATAGCAATAGGTATTGCCCAGTCAATAGACTGTCTCCAGAATTAAGCTGTATTTTTATCAAGGTATCATGGTGCTGTATTGATCGAAAGCATAATTTTACTGTTGTCTGGTGGGGGCATGAGACTGTTTCCAATAATTGTCTCCAATGTCGTTAGAGAATATTGTGATGCTGATATCTATTAACAGAGAAAATGGAGAAATATTCAATGTGCTTATTAGGTGAAACCGTTTTTTCATTTTTCAAGGTCAACATGAAAAGGTTATTACAAGTGTTGGATATGCTTCATTTAGAAGGAATATAGATAGTTGCATTCTGTCTTAGCAGCTTTGAAGGCTAGCCATCTTTTTTTAACTCTTTTTTGAATTACTGGTGTTTTTCTTTCCCCGCCATTTTTCCTAGCATAGCAAAATGTTACAAGAACATATTTTTATCAAGGAGGAAGGAAAAGATGTATTAAGATTTGATATAGAAATTATAACATGACCTGAATTGAGGTTAGATCTGTGATGGTTGTCATTATAATGCCAGTGGGTACATATTCTACTGTGAAGAACTGGAGGGTGGGGTCCATATTGTCCAGGTGTAAGGGGATATAATCAGAGTTAGAAGATAACCTTGTGTTTTGAGGTTAGAGAGGGGCGTGCACTGGTTTCAGTGTATATCTTTTCATGGTATCGCAGAGAGCTGATACACAGTACTTGTGTATTTCTTGTAACGGATCTTCTTGGCACAAAGACAAGATTGCTGACATATGTGTGGTGTGTGTTTTTTAAGTTGAAGTCTTAGTCTATTTTTATGACAATTATATGCATGGGAGGTGTTTTTAGATAGAGTCAGTTATCTGTCACAGATATGGATGGCCCAGACAAGCGTTGCTTTGAATATGGAATGAGGACAGTGATTTTTTCCCAGGGTCAAGGTCAAGCCTGTTTTTTTTGTGTCTTTTTCCCATTAAGACTATAGCATTACTGTCTGCCTACTATCCCCCCTTATATTAGTCATCTATAGTTTAATATTAAAATGTAAGCTAATCAAAAATCTAATATTAATATACGGTAGAATAAAGTAAAATATAATTTAAGCAACCAGTTAATTTTTCTTGTATGTCAATAAAGATAAATTGATGTGGCTTCTTGTAGCTTGTTAGTACATATAGAGAAACAGATAAACCAAATGCCAAAGGGAAGAAGTTACACAGTTGTGTTTTTCTACTGTAATTGATATTTTAAGATTTATTGTTGACATTTTATGAAAAGTCTTTTAACACTTAATGTCAGGTTTGTGATGATGTAGCAACAACAACGTAAACCATTGTAGTATATGTGTGGTTTAAGGAAAAAAACAGAACCAACAATCTATCAATCAACCTTGTCAATTTTCAAGGTCACAATAATTCAAATGTGTATTGTTCAGTACTGTTAAATAGCAGCAGGATCACAGCATTTGTATATATTGTAGTATATATTGTATTGCTATGTGATAGTATGTTGTGTTTGTACAGTAAAATGGTAACACCAAAGATTATTTTGTTAAAAAAATGATTTATATATGGCTACTAATATGCCATGATATTCAACAACATGCCATAAATTCCTCTTTCTTTTTTAAATGACTTGTCATTTTGTTGACAAACATGCAGTATCATCATAATATAAGGGAAAATATTGGAAGTGAACATTGAGAAGTTACTCCTTGACTACCACATGGAATATCTTGGTTTTGATAGCTAAAATGATTTTTTGGTGGTACATGGTTCAACCACTCTATTGATAATGGCTAGAATATGAAGAGAGAAAAAAATGGAAGGTAGTGGCACATGGTGAAATGATACCAGCTTGCAAAGCTTTACAGAATTTTGGAAAACCAAGAAATTGTTAATTGTTGAAATGGAAAAATGGTGTAAACTGATTCACTGAAGTGTGCACTAATTGTTACAATATCAATTTCAGTTTTCTCTAATATTACTTCAGACAAAGAGAATGTTGGCTTCTGTAAATAGAATAATTATTCGTTTCCCAAAGGGATTTCTTATGATAAGACAGTGACATGTCTAAATGTCCTTTGATGGATGAATAGTCGTAACATATTTTGATTTGGATCATCACAGGCTTATTCCAAAGGGGACGTGCAAGTCCCAAGCTGGTCAATGCCTTTTAATAACAGAAAATTACTGGAGTATAAGAGCAATACCCAAATTACAGGACTTATTTACTATTCAGGCTATTGCGCAACAAGCCATTATTTGTTGAAAAGGATGACCAAAATTCGTAATGTTATAGGAAAATGAAGTCTTCTTCTAATCTAATAAACTGTCATATTGTTGATAAATTTACTCAATAATAGATGCTTGAAGACATAAAATTGGAATAAATTCATCTTGTTGGGATAAAGGTACATTCTAAGGAAGAAGCTAGTACAAAGCATTTTGGAGATTGAAGAATCTTTTGAGCCAAAAATAAATATAATTATGGTGTTCCTATACCTGCAAGATGATGTTTCTTGTTTATCCCTATTTTTTCTGTCTACAAACTGTCAAAGTGCCCACTGTAAATGGATATTGTAAACACCTTACTGCAATTTAACTTATTGCACTTTGTCAATTTGGTTTTTTAGAAGAATTGTACCATTCCAATATTTCCCCAAGCGATTGATAAGAATAACAAACATTTTTTTTTTCAACCACTTGCAGAATTACCAAGGAGACTTGCATAATATTTATCAAACTGTTCCAAACTGAAGTTGTTTTTAACCACTGTTCATTGTTTTAGCCTCTGTAAGCTGTGTCATTTTGTAGTTTTTGCAATGGCTTTTTCATTTCAGACCTATTCATGTTTCTAGTCTATTTAGTCTCCCATTGATTTCATAAGAACATACATACATCAACAAAAAGAGACTGTTGTCATCAAAGTGGGCTTTTTTTTCTTCTTCAAACAGGTGCTGCAGGCCTATGGCAGCCTTCATGCATTCAATTGCATTTTCTATTATGAATTTAAACAAACAGATATTTTTTTTCTTGCACATTTGTGTAAACTGTGTATGGGCATTACATGTACAGTTGTAATGTAACGATTAATTCCTCACTTTCCTATAGAAAAAAACTCTAATTTTTCAGTTTCCTTTAGAAAAAACCTCGCTAGAATCTATATACACACAGACCTTGTCCTGAACAAACTGCAATAAAAAAGTATTTAAAGAATGGGAGGTGTTTACTTTAGGGTAGCAGATGGATAAATTCAATTGAATTTGTATTGGACTTTTTTTAGGTCAAAGGTAAACAAAAGATGTCTGTAGCTTTGAGATTTTACAAATTATTTTGAAAGAATAGTAAGAGTTGTAAATGTGTTTTTCATCACTAGCACATTTTTTTTCCTTCAGACAAATATCTACAAAACATGAGCTTAACCTACCAGAATTGATTCAAACAAGGACCAGATTGTTAAAGGGTCAGTCACTGACGGTTTTTATAAGAGGAATTTGTGCAATTGATGGTTAATGTTATTTGCTGAACTAAATTTTGATTATTCAATGGGAAAAAGTCAAGCGATTTAAGTTCAAGGGGCACTTAGATGCCAAACAGATGAGTTATTACTTATAACTTGACATAACCAGTTAGAATAGAAGCACTTGAAGTAGCTGTAAGAGTAACTCAAATAATTGTAACATTTGAATGTGCAAAAACCCTATCACAGTAAACTTGAAGGGTTTCTAGGTTTAGATGCTTTTTCCATCTCTAAAGTTGGTTAGAACCTCTACATAGTAGATGGCTTAAATTTACTGTTATACATCCCTTTATTTACAAGTACATACAGCAGTTACACTTAATGATTTTGAAAGTTTCAATTGATTCTATCTGCATCAAATTTACCAATGAAAAAATAGATTGACTAATGTTGCACATTCTAATTTTTGAATTGGGTATTGGAACAATTTTTGCTAAAAGAAGTGGAAAATGTCTAATCATTACTTTCCATTTAATGAAAACATAGAAATTAGCTTTTGTCGTAAGACTGTTTGTTGGTAGGAATTTATATATTTACATAAGTACATATATTATGTGATACCC
>JAVSBT010373182.1:0-11095 GCA_033118115.1 Pharyngocirrus eroticus
GTTTTCAACTAAAAGAGGGGGGGGGGTGTTATTTGCAAAGTATTCATAGGCATGTTTCAAGAAAAGGTAAAATCCAGCAAAGGACTTGGGCACCAGACGAGTGGATGTATTATCCCAGCAATAAAGTATGATCCATATTTTGAAGTTTCATTCCAAGAAGTGGTTAGTTGATTGTTAGGAGGTTCCCAGCAAATAGGCATACGTTGGGCCAACATTGGGCCCACTTTGGGACAATGTTATGTTCCGGTTTGGGCTTACGTTGGCTCAGCATTGGCCCACTGAGAACTTTGGTTTAACGTTGGGCAAATGTCGTCTCTCTCATTGGGTCAACATTGGCTCTAGTTAGTACATTAAAAAAGACATTGCATATTGAACAATTGTCATTTTGCTCATTAGGCCTATATTGGCTCAACGCTGGCACAAAGAAAATTTACATTGGGGCAAATTTGGCAAATTCAAATTAGTAATGTAGTTAGTATTAATCACAGACCCAAAGGGTTTCAAAGTACATTGTATTTGCATCAATAGGCTGTTCACAAGTTTCTAAGATAATGCAATAAACTATGATCTGGGTATGGAAATGCCTATCGAATTGTCAAACTAATTGTGATAGTATTATAAAACCCTTTCGAATAATTCAAGAACTGATTAATTGTAGAAAAAAATATTCAACTTTGGAACAATGTTTTTATGAGATTTGTACTAACCTCATACAACGCTTTTGATTTTACTAAAAGCCTTGATCATGTGAATGATCATTATTGTCTAACTGAACAATTGTCCAAAAAGAGAAATACCTTCAGTGTTGTTGTTTTTTCGTATGCTTAAAATTAACAGCATGATATGAGAACCGAGTTCTTATCACCATGGACACCTTTCAATGTGGATGGAGCAAGGAATTCTACCCTTCAATCTTTTATCGAGCACTATCCGTGTATTTATTTGTTTCCTAAGTTTAGGGAAAGCATTATGATCATTTGTCTTCCCACTGACACTTTTTCGAATACACTACCTTACTAACTGATCGAATAATAACCTTCACTGATGGCTTTTGATTCTTAATATCACAATGTCAGTGACATATTTAGATAGCACTTATCTTGAGATTTACCCGTTTTAGATCTAAGAGTCTACAACCTGGACAATAAAATGTCTTACCTTAGAAATATTTCTCTAACGATGATATCAGTAGCAGTATATCTTCATATATAGTAATAGGTTAACTTAATGTTCTATAATGCGTACTGTTCACCTGAAACTACTCGAGTTAAATGATGTTTTCTTATTGAAGATGCAATGAATAAGCACAATTCAATAGAAAATCATTCTTCGGGGGATTCCCCAAAAACGAACAGACCAATGAGAAGTAAAGGCACTTTATGCATAAACAAATTCAGGGTACTGAAAAACATCTCTAGGGTACTGGAAACTATAGGGTAGGGTATACCTTTTTGGACTGCTAGAAAAATGGTGATGTTTTGTGTTGCTATATATAATGATATTTAGTCAATACTTTGTATAGTGGTGCCTCACTATTTGTAATTGTTATTTTTCTCAAATATTGCAAATCATTATAAGATAACAATTTAAAATGGTGATTTTTGGTTCTACCGAAATTAATGTTGATTCTATTTCAGTCTTAAATATCACTAGCACTGCAAAACATGACTACGTTTTAGAATGGAATGTTGCTGTAAACTGAACCTTTGACAACCATACACCAACGTTCTTATCTGATAAAGAGTTTTATTGAAAACCAATTTATTAAAAAAAATACATAGTTTTATATAAATCATCATTGCTCTCTCTGACGATACCATTTTGACCAATTTTAGTCTAATTGTCAGCTTTACCTGTACATGGCTTAACAATAATTATTGATGTTACTGTATCAAGTTTCAGTAAGTAAAACAATGGAGTCAACATTTTACTATTTCTTGTTGCTGTTTTAAAGTATAAGTGAATAACGATAACATTGACTCTTTACTGTACTGGTAGTACTCATTAGTGTTGACTCTGTTTGAACAACAAGATGTCACTATCAACATCAAATATCACTGTTTGTACAGTGTAGTGATCTGTACTTGTTTTGCGATATGTGTTGCAACTGGTTGTCATACCAACATTATGCATCACTTTTCTTTTGACAGAGTAGCGAGTTTTACTAGCTTTGCAGATATATGTTGCAAGGAACTAATCCAGGCATGGAATGACAGGATATGACATCACAGCGTGAAAGTTATATGATTGTAGTACTGGTGATTACCTTATTGTGTATATTGTTGAAAAATGTAACTGTTTTAAAATCAACAAAAAGGGAGAATTTTTATCATAGTTTTGTTTCTTCCAAATGATCACACTTCACTTTGCAATAACTAAGTGAAGTAAGCTTGGGAGTAAAATCAATTGATGAACTATTGACTTTTTAGCATTGCCATGTGTTCGATAGATTAAAAAAATGCGACTTTGTTAGTCAATACTTTTCAACTTTACTAACTTATTAACTTATAAACTTCATTGCTTGATTTGATTCTCAACATCACGATTCCAATCATATATACCTGTTTGTTTCAATGCATTGGAACCCTATTTGTATCTAAAAGTTCACAAACATGACAGTAAAGTGTCTTACCTTAGAAATAACTCATTGATGATGACACCAATAGCAGTTTATGTCAGTACATGTATATAGGTTCACCTTTCTTCTATAAAACGTGACTTTCACCTGTAATTTTTCAAAGTGATGTATTCTTAATGAAGATGCAATGAAAAACACAATTCAATAGAAAAACATCCTGGGGGGATTCCCCCAAAATGAACAGACCAATAGAAGTATGAGCACTGGGGGTAACAACTGATGAAGGGTACTGGAAACAACTATAGGGTAGGGTATACCTTTTGGCAAAGTTAGAAAATGTGGTATGTATTGTGTTGATAAGGCCTGTTTGCATTGAGTCGTTTGAAAGTAACTTTAAAGTTGCATTATCCCTGAAACATCTCAGGAGTCTACAGTCTAAACCCAGTTTTAAAGTCTACTTAAAGTCTATTTACAACTATTTCTATTTAAAGGGATTAACTTACAATACATCAGTATTGCCTAATGTTCTCCAGCTTTGCAAACGTTTAAAAACGTTTGCAACTTTGAAGTAGGTATACAAATATTGACCTCTAGTCACTATAAGTCTCTCACAAATTTATGAATTTGACCTCTAGTCGCACAAAGGATAATGACTTTGGCTTTAAAAAATGAAAGATCTTTCAAAGAGAAATCGACCGCTGTAAACTGGCCTTTATCTACATATAGTCAACATTCGATTTAGTGGTGCCTATACAACACGTATTAAAACTGTTAATTTCTCTAAAACAAGTGCAAATTAGTTTAAACTATCAACACTGATACCACTGAAATCAATGTTGACTCCATTTAATCCATAAATGTCAAAAACAATACAAAAATCACTATATTTTCTAATAACGTTGTGTTGCTGTAAACATTACAACTGTGTGGTTCTTCTTTTGTGTTTTTATTACTGTAACACCCATACAATTACAAAATTGTACTTATCTGATAAAGTGTTTAATTGTTTTTTGTTTAATATATAACCAATTTGAAAAAATATAATTTCATACAAATCATCATTGTTGTCTTAATTTCAGTCTAAGAGCAGCTTGGTACGGTTGGAAAAACAATTTAAGTTTACTGTTTACTGTCGTTAATGTTATTAAGTGATAAAATGGAGTCAATACTAAATTAAGCGAGGGTCCATCACTATTTTCATGTTGCAGTTTTCAAGTATCAGTAAATAGTGATAACAGTGATTGTTTTTTGTATTGACACCACTTGTTAGGTTTAATCCTAGGTTTACAACTAGATGTCACTATAAACATTAAATATTTCTATATGTTACATTGTAGTGAGCTTTACTTGTGGTGCAGATAGTTGTTGCAAGAAACTAATAAAGGTAAGGAATAACAGGACAATGCGACCAGAGTTCTACATCTAAGCATGACATTATGTCCAGCGCACACTATGCTCGAATAGACATATGGGCTATTTTCACAAAAAGTGACCAATAACGGTAAAGACATTGCACAAGGATTTATGAATTTATTTGAATGGTCAGATGTCTTTTTTGCCTCTTACAAGTATCAAAACTACATCTAAACTCAAGAAAAAATTGATTGTCTCCCAAATAAAAAAAATAATATTTGAAGGACTTTAATTCGAGGAGGTTAGTTGCGGCTTAGTCTTAAAGCACTTTAAAATAATCCGATTGTGAAATAATAAAGTATATTTTGGAATTGGATAAAATAGAGAATAAAAATGCGACGGATAGTGGCACGAGTATTGTATTATGTTATCATCGCGGTTATTATATTAAGATAAAGCAAAATGGTAGGCTCTGTGTTTAAAACATAAAACAGCTCATGATCTTTGGTTGACAGTTTATACAATTTAGACGTAAGCCAACATATCATGTATTCATTAACTTCAGAAGTTATTTGCCTTTCTTTTGCATTCTTTATCGCCGTACTAAAATTATGTTGCCTAAATTACCGCACCGTGTTGTTAACCACAAGCGCATTCTCGAGAGTCGCAAAATTGATCAGCTTTAACATGGGATTCATATCATTATACTGTAACATCATGTGTTACATGTGTGTATTCGAAACACAAGTTTTGATCATGTTCTTTTGAAACAGTTTCGAATAGACAAAAGCATTAATCCATTTGCCTATTCGGATATGTTTATTCTAGCATAGTGTGCGCTGGACATTATATGATTGTAGTCTTGGTAGGTAACCTATTTTGTGCAATAAATTGTGTAAATTCATCTAATCAGTTCTTTTTATATGAATAACTAATTGAACTTTTGACTGGTTAAAATGTTTGCTTACATACTCATACAAAAGCTTTAAACTACTATTCAGTAGTCTTCATCAGTCAATTATGGTTATTCAATTGACAGTCCACCAGGTGATGCTATGGACAGTTGCGGGTCACATGATGACTGTGAGTTAAATCTTAACACTGGAATGATAATTATGAACTTTTCTAATGACTAAAAACAACACTAGACTGAACAGTTTAAAAGTTTCGACATTATTCTGGTAGAGTGAAGTTTGTTAATCAAGAACATATTGAATCGACAATGAACTCCATTACTGGTATTAATTTCAAAACATATATTTGTCTTTGACATAGAGACAGCGCCATCTATATCATATATAAAACAAACTGACTAAATGGGTGTATATTAATCAATATTTGCTAAAACACTAGATGGCACCTCTAACAACAAGAAAGCTGCTGCAGTTATATCTTAAATACAAAAGGGCTCCGGAACTTGGTCACCTTTGATGTATAGAAAACATGGTTGTCTTACCATTCTCAGAAAAGGACGTGTTTTCATGTTTAGCTTTAGATCGAACCTAGACTGAAAAGTTTCGCCATTATTTGGTAGTGTGAAGTTTGTTAATCGAGAACATATGGAATCGAAAACGAACTCCATTGCTGGTACTAATTTAATAACAAATATTTGTCTTTTACGTACACTTGAAACAATGATAACAGTGAATGTGCTGTATTTCCTTTATGATGAAACTGGATAGATTTTAGGATTTCATCAAAACTAATTTTGCTTCTATGAAGTGCCATTCAAAATTATACAAATATACGTTGCGGCCATTATAAATGGAAATGGGCCCAATATAAATGTTTTAATTTTCATTTTCATAGTTAGGAATCTATTAAATAAAAGTATATGGGCAATGTGTCTGCACAATGTTAGGGATATCATTTACTTATACGTGAAAATAAAGGTGACAAAATTGTTGAAATGAAAAGCAACAGTTTAATATTGAATGTAATATTCTTTATTTCCTTTTTGTTACAAGCACTTAAATTGTCATTATTTTGCAATCTAGAATAATATATTCAAGAATAGATAGATAGAAAACATTATGATGTCACAATTTGAATCCAACTTCCTCTTGAATGTAAGTTGTATGTTAAGAAATTGATCAATTGTGAGACATCTAAGGTATAACAATGATACATTAAAGTATCTATTACTTTAATTTCCAAAGATTACATCTAGAAAATTCAGAAAGTAAATCCCCTTAAAAAAGAGATTTGTCAATAGACTTCAAGAAAAAATCCTTTAACATTCATGTGTATTTAGACTGTAGACTATTTTTGGAATATTGGTGGTGGCTTTTAAGATTTCATCAATAATGTACACTATAGGATAATGAAGAAAGCTGTGACAATGATATCTATAAATGTCTTATTAATACACGTGTATGTATTGGATATACTTGGTGTCAATTCTATTAATAATGGATTGGCATGGAGTTTATTCTAAGTTAAATAATAACAATGGAATGATAATTATGAACTTTTCTAATGACTGTAAGAAGTATTGTACCACTCCTCTACTTAAAACAAATTATTAAGCAAGCTAGAATAAAATACTTCAAGAATAGATAGAGAATAACATAAATATGCCACCATCGGATTTGAACTTTCTGTTTAATGCAAATTGAGGATTGATGAATTTGAAAACTTCCAAAGATTACATCTAGATAATTTTGAAAGTTAATTGCTCTGAATAAAAATAGCGTAAATTGGCTTTGAAATATACGAACTTTAGATTCACAGCTTTGTTTAGACTGTACATTAATGAAATACTTTTAAATATATTTAATTGGTGGGTTTTAAGATATGACATAGATATCTGTTCACACAATGGTAATATCATAGTTACATTTAACATAAATACATAAGGATTATATAAATACAAAAATGTACAATAGAAAAATGTCATTTCTTGTTTTTTTTAATACATTTCTATTGATTAGTTTGATTACTTATACGTTGCTTTATTCACAATACATTCTGATTTTCTTGCAAGCACTTATTTTCTTGAATTCATCAATGGTGTATACAATAAGATAACGATGAAAACTAAGACAATGTCCTCTAATGTCTTATTAATATACGTGTATGCATTGGATACACTAGTAGATTTTACGCCTCATTTAATCAGTAATATGCCTTTGAAACAAAACTTGGTGTCAATTCTATTAACAATGCCTAGACAGGGATTTTATTTAAGTTAAATAATGACACTGGAATAAAAATAATTAAAAAAAATTCTAATGACTGAAAACAACACTATTCTGTTAGCAATCATCATGGACAATATACATTTTAAAATACATGTAGCTGTTTGCATTTTACACATATCGACTAATGACAATGGGTAGATCAAATTAAGTTCAATAGCTATAGGCCCTGATACTAGTTGTTATTCTTGCCTGAAAACGTTTTTCCCAAATATAAAAAAATAAGATTGATTACAAAATGGCAAATCAAGACTACAGAATGAAACATATTTCTCTACATGCTATCTCATATTCTTACCACCCAGTTCTATAGCCGTAGGCCCCATATTGATGAGTTCCATATCCTTGAACATAAGCTGTAAACCCTAATCCAACACTTTGATTGGTCAAGGTGATCTCATTAAAACCTTCCTTTAGGGTGAATTCTTTGAACAAATAAGTAGTGTTCCACCCCTCTACATCATACCAATTATTAATCTGTGCCTGTCCATTGAATTCAAGGTAGGGGACTGTTTGGGAAGTGGTTATTACAACCAGAGAGTTGTTTTTGAGTGGAGATACGACATTGCCATGTCTATAATGAAGATTTGCAAATCGAGCCTTTTTCTGAAATGATTTGATAGGAGTGATTGGTACCATGAAAGGACCCGTCTTAATCTGATAGGAAGAAACTGTTTCAGCCAACTGACCTTTATTGTATTGAATTACAAGACATGGTTCAGTGCAGGTCACACTGACACATTTATCAGAAGGAACAATGTCCCAATTATCATACTGGCTTTCATTCAGAGTTGTAGTGTTCAAAGTGGTATCCCTGAAGATTCTTACCAAGGTACCATTATGAACAGCAATAACCCTCAGAACAAAACCAGCAGAACCATGCCTTCCAACAATTTTAGGAACAATGAAACGCTGACCTAACCTAGAAATAGGGGTAATACTGGCATATAGAGTATTATGATGAAGAGTAGATGATGTAGGTATATAAGAGAAATCTGCACCAGAATAAACAATTACAGGTTTGTCAGATCTAACCTGGTACCCACTACAATCACCAGTCATGTACCAACCATATGTTTGCATTTTATTCATTATAATTGTTCTAACACCTCCCCCTGAAACAGGGGAGAACAACTCCACACGGGTTAAACTTTCTGAAGCAACTATGACAAAACCACTTCTATAGTTACTATTGACAGGGGTCCAAGAAGCAATAACAAAATGTGTGAATGATTTGTCAATTGGTAAAACGTTAAAGCCATCATAATAAGCATTAGAATATCCTATAAGTCCTTGAACCCAAACCTTTTCTGTAGCTTTAATGTGAATACCTTTGTTAAGTACAATATCATGTGTTTGATGTCTTACTCTATTTGGAATGTCATGAATCCTGACTGTTGTACTTTCATTCATTTGAAAAGTCTTATTGTAGACAGGATCAAAACATTGGACTGTGACTTCTGTGTTCTTTGAAGCACTGATGACAATCTCGCTCATATCATGGATCTCACTTGTATGATACATCCTCTGAAACCCAATGAAAAATTTTTTTCCACTCGTGTCTGAAATTTATAAAAAGATGAAAAAATATAACATGGACAGACCCCAGGAAGAGAAAACAAATAAATGAAGGAATTAACACAATTTAGGCTACCAACTGAAACCTATAGTTTAATACTAAGACTGATAATTTGAGAGTCAACAGTAATCATTATATACCTCTCTTTGTAACTTCATGTATAAGATATAATTAAAACTTCATAGTCCCCTTTAATATCAAAACATAATTTAAACAACTATTATAAACTCATTTCACTCCAAATTTCTGAAATATCTCAAATTTAAAAAGTCATTTCAATACTGACCAGAAATGTCCAATTCACATTTTTCCCCGCTATATCCTTCCGCACAAATGCATGTGTACGAGATGTTGTTTGGAGTACAGCTAGCTCCATTTAAGCATGGCTTTGAAGTACAGGAACCTAAATAGAATTGGAGAATCTTATTTTAGAAAGTATTATAATTTGAAACACATTTCTGGTGTTATGATCTCATTCCCCTAAATTACATAATATTTCAATATCCTAAGAATCTATTGTGTAGTCAAGTAGTAAACGATTATTTTGGTTCAAAAACTAGTATCTGAAAAATATTTCTAGATGTAATTGCTGGTAGTCTGCAATTAATGAAGCTAGGTCTAAATGGATCTCTTCACTAAGATAAATCATAATGAATTGATCTAAAAAGAATTAAAAGTAATTTCAATACGAAACAGAAATACCCAATTCACAGTTTTCCCCGCCATATCCTTCTGCACAAATGCATGTGTATGAGTCGTTGTTTGGAGTACAACTAGCTCCATTTAAGCATGGATTTGAACTGCAGGAAGCTAAATACAATAAGAGGAACATTAGTTGTGCTTTTTTTTGTTCAACATTTTTCAACATTAATATCTTCAACGTTTATGCATAGCTTTTGAAATATCAATTCGGGAAATCAAATTCTGTCATGCATGTCGTTCATATTGGCATGGAAAGGCACAATATCTCGTATTGCACAAATAACCTCTTTATAACAAAAATGTGTATGTTGATATGCTTACAAGTGCTCAATTATTTTTGTTGCCTAGATTTAACTAGAAATTAATTAGGTCATACTGACTGAACATAAATTACAACATATCTTTGGTGTCGTTCTCTCCAATCCCAAAATTTACTTTTGTACTTGAAAAGTTATTAAACATGAAGAGTATCTCACAGGAGTAATTTCTTGCAAACATTTCTAAGAAAATTAGAGGTAATAATCTTATTCTTACAACAATAGTTGAAATTTGTTTTCTTAATTTTGAAGATTGTGAAATACATACTTGTGTCAATTTCATTACAGGTGTCACCTCTGTATCCTTGTGTACAGCTACATGTGTAGGTGTCTCCACTAGTCCTACATTCACCATTGTTGTAGCAAGGATTTGAGGTGCATAGATCAACTGCTGATAAATAGAAAAATAAGTGGTAATGTCACATATTTCATAGATATATTTATATTATCAATTTGAAATTAAAAAAATAGATAATTATGAATACAGGCAACACTTCGAACTTTTCATAATAAGCTACCGAAAATGCAAATAGTGCATCAAAATTGAATTTATCAAAAATATATGACTACAGTGTTCATTTGTCAATCAATGGAAAATTACTTGTTGTAATAATAGTAACAAAACACTATTGCCAAGGAACAAGGTGTCCTTATAGCGAGACTTGACATGTATAAATGTTGTCCTGATATATCATGAGTTATAAGAAATATGATCTTCTACAAAAAATAATCACTATATCAAATGAAAGTATTTTTTAAGTTTGGATACATAAGTGTTCCATTGCTAAAACAAAAGTTAATTTATTAATCAATTTGCTGATATCTGTAGGAGATCATTCATGAAAATGAGAATGGGTCCAGAGTTGCAACAAAAACCAAGCTCCTTTTTTAATGTTTTTTTCTTCTTATAATATTAATCATCTGACTATTTATGAATATCATTTGCATATTTTTTTCTATTCACTTATAATCTTGATCAGCTGCTGGTATTTTGTAATAGGTGATTCATCCAAGGAAAATGTTTTTTTATAATACAATTCTAGTAATAAATATTTGTTTTACCATTATCTTGATTTCCAGTTGATCCTTGTAGTTTCACTTTGATTTCTAGTACCTTCACCTTTTCTTCTGTTTCCTTCACTTTTACTTCTGTTTGACTTTGTTTGATTTCTAGTTCCTTCACTGTTTCTTCGGTTTCCCTTCCTTTTTCTTCTGATTGTCTTAATTTGCTTTCAATCTCTTTGATTACCCCTCTTTGTATTTCCACTTCTCTTTTCATCATTGCCATTTCATGCAAAACTTCTGCCAAACATTCACTATGGCATCCCACATTGTAGAATTTGTTGACATATGTGGGTTGAGCTTG
>JAVSBT010373293.1:0-25978 GCA_033118115.1 Pharyngocirrus eroticus
TAACAGTAACACTCACATTCACATACTGTAGGTGAGTGTGACACAGTCGGGACTTCACAGTTAATCGTGTTCATGATGTCAAAGTTCTTTCCTTCAGGCTTGGTTAAACTTAAATATTTTAAACTTACTTTCCTTTTAGCTGACTGTCGTGCAAGATAAATGACTGATTGCCAAAGCTGAACAATGGCTGCTATTGAAAACAAGGAGCCGAAGACAATACTGAAAGATTATGGGGACTGTTCCCTCTGCCAAGGGGATTACAAGACACCTAGACTTTTGCCATGCCAACATACCTTTTGTACCCCTTGCTTGAAGACTCACGTCATTGATGGAGAAGCTCTTCAGTTTCTTTGCCCATCTTGTAATGTGAAAGTGGCCCTTTCCTCAGGAGGAGTGGAAAGTTTACCAGAGAATTATTTGTACAGTATCTTGGCTGACAAAGTTGATCTTCCTCATTTGACAAGAAAATGTATATCTTGTGAAATTCAACGGAAAGATGAGACTGCAAACTTTCAGTGTTTGGATTGCGAAGATGCATTTTGCACCCAATGCCAAGGTTTTCACTTGCTATCATCAGCAACAAGAAACCACAGACTGGTTTCTGTAAAAGAACTAAAAGCTGGTAAATCAAAGGAACCACTGACCGTAAATAAATCTTTGTTTTGCAAAAAACACAGTACAGGAATCAGGCAGCTGCCGCTGAAGACTTACTGCAGAAAATGTGAAACTCTGCATTGTGAAGATTGTATCTTGGATGAAAATGAAGATATACTAATTTCTAGTGACAACTGGCAAAGTCTTTACAAAGATAACTTGCAAGTTTTTGTCCAAGAAGTAGAGGTGTTACTGAAGAACCTCAAGGAACAGAAAGATATTGTTGGAGTTATTCAGAAAGTAGAAGGAAGGATTCTTGAAAAAAGGGCTACTATTGAAAACCAAATTTATGACAAGGCTACAGAGATTCAAGAACTAGTGGAAAGGGTGAAAAACGAAAAATTGTTGCTTGTTCAAGAACACTTTGAAAATGAGCTAGAAAAGTGTAAGGTACTTCTGGTTGAAGAAGGGAATCGATTAAATCAACTGGAATCCACAACAACTTTTGTACAAACTTTCATGAAACACAGCACAGAGGGAGAGTACTTGATGCACGAGGAAAATGTAAAGGCAAGGATGACGGATTCTATGGTTGAAGGGAAAAAGTTTGAGATGAAAACACAAGATATCGTTCTTCAAGGTAATAATCCAGCAGAAGGAATGAAGCAGTCTCTCAATGAAGCAATAGGCCAATTTTCTGTAACATCTAGATGTACAGATATTACTGACAAGGAGAGAAATACCGAATTAGACCTAGTTGTAAAGGGGAAAATGGCACTGACTGTTGAAGCTCATGGAATTGCAACAACAGAGAATGGCAATATTGTTGTTGTTGGCAAGTCAAACATTGAAATCTTGAACAAAGATGGGGAATCCCAAAAAGTAATTTTCTGTGAAAAATTGAAAAAAGCATGGACTGTGGCAGTGAAAAATGACTTGATATTTGTTACTGATAGTGAACAGCATTTTAAACAGCTCCTTGTCCTTGATCTTGATGGGAACCATAGGACATCCATCAGAATGCCATCTAGTGAGCAAACTTGGAATACTCATAGGGGAGTTGGGGTTGCTGTTGGTGATGGAGGCACTATCTTTGTTTGTCCTGAAAGGGCTTCAGCTATTTATACATGTACATTGGAAGACACAAAACTACAACTGTTCACTTCAAAACAGCAACAGCCAGGCCTTGCATTGCCACACAACCTATCAATGACACCAGTAGGACATCTAGTGGTTTCAATGTGTGAAAACACCAATATTCAAGTTTACAATCAAAACGCAGAGTTACAGTGGCAATTCAAAAATGAAGATCATCCTTTTGGACTTTGTTGTGACTTAAATGGAAATATTTTCATTGGTAGCTATGGTAACAATAAAGTTCGTGTAGTTGATAAGGATGGTGTTTTGAAAGGAACAATAGAGATTCCAGGTGTGGGCCTTAGCAGAGGTTTGGCATTATCAAAGGAAGGTGATCTTCTTGTCTGTCATAAGACGAGAGAAATTACAAAAGTGTCTCTATGGGGATAATACATGTGTATGTAATGAATTGACTGTGCCATACTCTAGTTTATCTCATTTGAACTTAGAATACGCTAGAAATTGTCATGGCATATTGGGAAGTGTAAAAAACATTTATCAAATGATTAGTGGAGGATAGCTCCAATTCTTACATGTACAAACCTTGGTCCGGCTCTGTAGTTAGGAGTCTAACATTTGTTTGATTGTTATTGTACTAATGTCACAAAACGGTACTATTTTTACCTTATTTCATTGGCTTATTATTGAATTACTAGTAGTCCAGAGTGACAATCAATGTAATAAAGAAATTATGAAAATCGAACACAAAAATCCAGCAACAGTTGATTTTATTGCAGTGAAAACTGATCTCATGACCTAGATTTAATACTGGCACATATCTTCTATAATTATTTTGTATCACAAATTTCCATAGAGACATAATTATACAATTTATTACCGTATAACAACAATTAATCCTAAAAATCAATTATCATCATTCCTAATCAAATAAAAAGTCTTTGTTAAATATTTAACTTCTTCACCCTACTGTGTATTGTGTAACAGTCATAATTTTTAAGATTTTTATTTAATATTGATAAGATTAAAAAAATATATTTCTACAGTACAGAGATTCTCAAAATATGAGATTCTTTCTCTTGGATATCATTGAAAGAGGAGTCCTTTTTTTCTAGGGAAATTCAAGTCTTCTGAAAGCAATTCTAATGAAAAATATGGGAGTTATTTTTTTTTCTCCATCCCATACCATTTCATTGAATATTTCCCTTCTCGAAAGGATATGTTAAAGGAGAAAAAAGCCATTCCAATTGTAATACATGTAGATTGGCTATTTGGTATAATATTTCTCATTGTAATAGTCTAACGAAACATACATCAAGAAGGAAGCAAATAAAAGAAAAAATAATCTATCACTACCTTAACCCAAGTTACTTACAACAACCAAAATATCTGAAAGAATCACAGAATTACAATGACTACAATTTATCAGTAACATTATCAATGTAAAAAAAACACCTCCACTATTGCACTTAAGCTTTTAATGAAGTACACATATTGACCATGTCCCCCTAGTGGTGGAACCTGACTACAATTTTATCTGACACACGCACACAATCTCCTATTCATGATATCCTTTGCTTCTCTAGCACCCTTTTAAAGATCTACAGGCACATTGTGCAACTTTTTAAGGGAGACTAAAGGTCGTAGCACACTGGCTGTTAGCGCAATGGAAAGAGACGCATAAAACATGCAAAAAATGAATTGATTTCATTTTAGCAGACTCCCATTATCTATTTTATTTTGCCTGGTTTTCTTGTACAGCGACTCGTTAATCTTTTTGTTCCCTTTCCACTGCTCAAACAGTCTTGGTGTGGTACGGCCATAATTCGCTGTATTTATTTTTACATATCATACTAAATATAACAAGAATTTCTGCAAAATATACATACCACTATAGAGGATATCACTTTATGAGAATTATTCGTTCAATATTTAAGATATGTCTTGCATAACTATTTATCAATTTACACATTTTTATTACCACCTAGTAGAGGTCACTCAACACACGTTCACTATGAGGCCATATTAACGCCACTAAAATTCCAACAATTACTAAAATAATTCATTAAAATTATTATTCAATTCGAATATGATATCAACGAAAAAATTAACAATAAAATGAATGGACACCCATCTTGGTAGTAAAAGAGTGGAAAGTTTATAGAGGTTCAAATCTCATCTCGCACGAAGAAGCAAGAATAAAATATTAATTGGAGCAGCTGTCTGCCTGAAACCCTGCTTTGCTTACCATTGGCACTGTTTCAGTCTTGGTTTATTAGTTTTCTTCCTCTTTCCTCTTCGCAACGTCACAAAAAAAAAAACATCCCGCTTTTTCAAAGTCACATTTCAGAAATCAACCTTGAAGTCTCTCCCGAATAGACAAATATATTTTTCCTGAGCAAAGATATCCAGTTTCTCAAAGTTCTCATCTGCAATTCATCAAGATATTGCTATAAAACAGACGTACATTCTTATTTAATTCTCAACATGTGTAAAACTTTCAATTACCCATCACCTCTGACGGGTTAACCCAAAGTGAAATATGAATAATAATGTCAAATATACTGTCAATTGGGTTATATTTCCCTTGTGCTATCATTTATCAATACTAATTTTAATTTAATATCTAACTATCCTCTAGACAATCTCCAAAGGTGAGTCTGTAGTTTGCTATTTCTGAGATTCCGTGGTAATGCACAAAAGCTGCGGCTACAACAAACACATGGAATATCTGGTGGCTTTGGCCCTGAAATAGAAAAAAAATAAAAATGTCAGATTTTCAACGACAGTTTCTTAATCAAGACCCTCTCGTTTTAACACATTTTTTTACAACAGTACACTAAAATACCTTGTGTTCCACTGGATTTTTTTTGACTGCGTTAATCTATACATGTTCATACTTAAATGTAGTATAATGCTATAATATCCTTTACCATATTAATAGTCCCAAAGTAGATTTATCATGTTACACCCTATATTAAAGTCCTATTTGAAAATTTAAAATTGCACTTTTTTAGTTTTTACACTTTTGAGAAGAAAAAAATCTAATAACTAATGATTAGTTTCTAAATGGATTATAGATTATGTCTAGGAAGAATATTTTTCGTTATTAATCATTCTAAGTACTTATCAGATTGAAAAAACATGGAATATAATAAACTTTGGAATCCTCTATACATATAATTTATAAAAGGGTAAACATCAAGACAATTAGTCTCAAACCAATATCTTCTATAATCATCTATTCAAATTTTGTTTTCAAATCAATAAAACCTAGTAAGCTTTATCATTATAAACTACAAATCTCTTTACCCAAATGTCAAATTTTCCAGGCCATATTCTTTCTGGGATCCTAATAGCATATATGACAGCCCCTGCTATGTAAAGGAAAGCCATCAGGACTAGCCATCCAAGGGCTGCATAATTAATAGCTTCATAAAATCCATCTGTAATCACATAGTGCATTGCTGGAACAACTCCACTCAGACCAAGGCCAATGAAAGTACCTGTTCAAAGGAGAGACATTATATGAGAGTGTGTGAATAACTCAATAAGTATATTCCTTAAAAATGTCAAGTTGTGTGTTTTCTGATTAATAAACTACATCTATATCAATGTGATTTGTCTATGCAAGTGCAGTCAATGGGAAACTGGCATAACAATGTGGTACCTCTGCTGATCATTCAATGGGTATGCTTTACTTCTGAAGTAAAAGAGCATGCACATGTTGTATTCACGTGCCAAACATTTAACTTTTGATATAAAGCTTATTCATAATATCAAGTGCCCATGATCTGTGAATAATCTGCAGAGGCTCCACCTTGTTGTGCTGGTTTCCTATTAATCAACATACAGACTGAGGGACAACTAGCTTTAGTATATAAAAGAAGAATTAGACTAACTTGGTTAATGGCGATAAAAGATTTTCTTACCAGCTCTGACAGGTCTAAATTTAGGCTCGGCGAATTTATCCCACATGGAGACCACAATGCAAGCAGTGCCAAGAATGAAGATAAGGACAAGATATGTTACTTTTGTTGGTGTGCGGCAGTAGAAACTGTAATATAGCCACGGCACAAATGAACCCATAGTTAAAAGAGCAATACCACAGTAGTCTAGCCTGAAATGAGAAGAGAAAAAAAGACTTGTTCATACTATATTCAATCATCAATAAAATACGTTTTCCAATTTAAATTTATACAATGCCAACAATTATGAAAGTTACATAACAACAAATATTCATATTTTAAAATCATTTTAGAAAATTATGTGACAGTGTACCACTTACTTGTTGAAGAACTTTCCTACTCTCTCTGAGTGACAGTACACTGTGTGGAATATCCATGAGAAACCTAGGCACAAGATGGCACCAGCAAAAAACGCAGAAAATACCGCTTTTTCTTGCCACTGAATTTCAATTGAGGGTCTACTGAGAAAATATCCGGCTACTCCAATGAAAGCTATAAAACCTGAAATAAAAAAGGAGAAAATATCAGGGGACTGGCGCTTCAAATTGATTCCATTATTTCATTACAGTTAGATTATCTATGCAGCTTATATCCACTGATGACCCAACAGTCCATTAGGCTACACATCCTACCATAAAAAACACTTTAGTCAAAACTTGGGACAATCAATCATAAAAACAAAATCATTCAAAAAAAGTATCTTGTCATAAATGGGTTTAACATCCGTTTTCTAGGAAGACTGATTGCAATTTGAAACTTTGATTAATCCCATGACTCTATCTATAGTGACAGCTTTTCTATGGCGTTTCATAGCCTTATCAGACATTTTAATGAATCAAAGACCATATAAATTGAGCCTGCAGTCATAGAGTCAGATAGATGATTGTCAGTTATAATGGTGAATTCATAATCAATACTTTAGCATGCAATTTCTTTCTAAGTCTTGTGTTTCTCATGCAAAATTGACTTTACCAAAAGTGGATTATACTGTACTGAGACAGTTTCTCCAAACGCAAAAATTAAAAGAGATCTTGAAAATATGTCTTCAAATATAAAGATAACAAGTTGTGGAGTTGTCATAATTATAGAATACTGTATGAAACTTTAAATGAGATAACAGATAGAATTCACTTTAAAAAACAGAGATATCGAGTTCAATGTGATCCTAAATTTAAATGGTTTCAGTTCAATACAATAACCACCCCTAAAAAGCATGCTTCTTACCTAATAAATGTGTCCATATATTCCCTGTTTCTGTATGAATTCTAAAGATTGACTTGAAACAAGCATAGAATGAGTTAAGTTGTGGACGATGCCCCTGGTGAAGAAAGTCATTATCTCTCAACCATTTAGGTAAAGAGCCGTGTCCACAAACTGTCCATCTGGCTCCCCAAACTCTTCTGGCAAGTTCTTCGGCTTTATCTAATGCTTTACTTCGCATGGAAAGTATTTCCACTTTTGCAGGATCATAGAATTCATCATCGTCAGTCACACCAGCAATCTACAAAAAAGAAACATGATAAGTTGATCAATTTGTTTGATTCGCAAATCTACCAAGGAAAGGAAACTACTGTTTAGGTGTTAATTACAGCACTTTAGTAAATTCCTCAGAAGCGAGTATCTCCAAGAAAGAAAGACCTTTAACTTGGAATTATCTACAGACATATTTGAACTTTCAGTATTTCAGTGCCCCGGAAATCATTTTTTTTAAAATTTACAGTCAGAAGATTAGGAAACGGGTTTTCCCTTGTTACAGAAGAAAGTTGTATAAAATTTAAAAAGCAGAATGATACAAAAAATTAGATGAAACACCATAGCACCAAACCATACCATTTAAAACCCCTGCAAATAGGATACTAATACTATTAGTCTAGTACTAGTATAATATTATTATAATAATACAGTTACTGGTATAGGTGATGTGGCCTGATTCTATAATACTGGTGCCATCTAGTGGAATATTTCTTTAGCTCCATGCAAATGTGTATAATGAGAATTCAGTTGTTTTATTAATGTCAAGATTTGTTTCAAAATGGACAGACATATCGTAAACAAGATAGAAGTACATGCATAAGAAATCAGCATACACAGTTTTCAAATCCACTTTACACTATAAAATTCTAATAAAACTGACATTCTTCTGTGCCTATTTTATATTCTTTCAAAATGTTGCAATGTACTCTCAATGCTTTTAAATAGCTTTGCTAATCACCGCCATGACATGTGCTGCAAAAGATTAATTTTAGAATGTATGTGTCCATTCAAAACCAAAGGTACTATGGTGAAATGAGCTAAAACAATGGGGGTGGGAGTGAAGGTTCTAAATTGAAAATGGGTCTTAAAAATGGAATAAAATATGGAGAAAAAAATCAACCTATAGGTTTCAAAAAGTCATAACAAAACCAAATGGGGGAAAGGAAGATTTTGTTTCGGCCACTCTTGACTGGACAATGAAATAAAACTGACAAGGCAGATAAGATGACCAATAAAAAACCCAAGCTAATATTGAAGACCAGAGTACAATATACATACATTCAATCCAAGGAAGTTATACAAGGAGATCTGGAACAAAAAACCAATTAACGAGAATCATTTTTTGAACCACTCTTTTTTTCCCCCTCTCCACTCATTGTGCTGTTAACATCCCTATTTATGGCACACAATCTACCCACTCTACGTATTTCAGTGTTAAGTGGAAAATGTGGTGAGATATGATTAAATTGTTTAATGTAAAGTACTTGTTTTGTTAGACAAGTTGGTTTTTCATCAATTGTTGTTTAAAAGGAAATATCAAAGCATGCCATTAAATCCTATGTTAAACAAGTTCTAGAGTCTCCTCAAGGATCAATTCTTGTCAGTCACACTGACTATCTACCTGAAAACCCTTGTATTAGTATTGGATCTTGAGTGAAAATACTATTCCGCTTGTAGCACACTGGCTCCGTTAGAGTAGTGAAAAGAGAGATAAGGATTAAGAGGCTCTGCATGGGAAAACCAACCAAAATCATGGGTTGAAAATAGTTAAGCCCAAGTATAAAACCTGCAAATTATGAATGGATTTGGCGGACCCCAATGATCAGCGAATTTTGGAGGTTTTCTCATGCAGAGCCTCTTAATCCCTTTGTCTCTCTTACCACTGCCCTAACAAAGCAGGCCTCATTTTCACTGACAACTAAAACTTACAATTTTCACTTAAATATCGTTAAGTAAATCACCTTTGATGTTGTTTTTTTTTAAAAAAGTATCTATTTCTACAAAAGACTAACATACTCATATACTGAGGAAATTTGCTAAGTTAGAACTAAATACATTTATATTTCTTTATGGATCAATCAAATAGATGATTTTAAAGATCACAGACGGCAATGAAAAATTTATATTAAAGCACTTTTGTAGTCAACCTCCTATGTTGAGCCCAAAATGTAATTAAGGTAAAAGCAAATGCCTCAAAATATACACTAATTCTTCTTTTAGATACTACTCAAGTATATAAAATGTATACTTATATTCAGAATTATTGTCTGTATAAAACCCATGGGATGCAAATTGCTTCAAGATTTTAATTGAATTAATTTATTAGCATTGGACATAAGCAAACAAAGTGACAGCTTGCTACACGGAAAATTAGACCACATTCATCCCAGACTCATAGGGGCATTAGCATATTGATTTTCAGAAAGGGGGGAGGGTGTGTTTTATCAGATTAACGTTCATAGGGGTTAGCCAAATCCCATTTGTTGAAAACATATTTTCCAAATGGCTTCCTTTGCTTTGAAGAAACTCAAACTGACAACAACATCATGTCAATGAAATATCCATGATAGAGGCTTCATTTTGCTTCAACCTTTCGACAGACTAGAAATGATGGTATTCAAAAGGCAGAGCTAGGGAAAAACAATTTTTTAACTAGAATTGAGCTGCATGAAACAAAATATGCTGTTGGTAATTATTTCATTATCACCTTGTCTTAGGCTTCATCACTATACTCAGCCCTCTATCATTTAGACAGTTGTAAAAATGTATAATTTTTAGAAAATATAATGACTAATAAAAGAAATCTAGAACTGTAATGACTAAACAATTCAAAACCAAAAAATGCATTTGCAGCTAGTTTTCATGATTCTTTTATCACATCAAGTTCAACAGAGTGCAAAAGAAGAGAAGAAATACATAGCTCCACAGTATAGATATAGTCCCCATGGTGGCCATCAATGAATTTATTTTGTATGATGTAAAATAAATAGCAAATTTGGCTATAAAGAACAAAAAAAATCTTTTGAAATATAGTAAGGGCTAGTTGAAAACTTGTTTGCACCGTGTAAAATTCACAAGTGATGGCCTGGATTGGCCAGGAGAAAAAAACTACGCCCTTCTTGGAACTTTACTACAATAGAGCCCTTCTAGTGAAGCACACAGATAATGCTAGTGCTCTGTGAAAACTATGGCATCGTTTCAAGTGTCATTTTCCGATCAATTTCTTTCCAACTCTTGCTTTTGATCACCGAGAGATGAAAAGCATTCTTTCATATCTAGTAATTTGTTTGAAAATCAAAGCGTTACTTTTCCAATATAACTATAGAGTGTCATGAGTGTGCCCAATTAACCAATGATCCTAGAATAAGGAGAATAGGAATTTCTCTACAAAGGGGCCATTCCTTGAATTGCTTAACTGAAAAAAACATCCTCATGTCTACAGTGTATTTCAATAGTGAAGACTGTATATTTATGTTCTATCAAGGGCATGACAAAATGGCAACAGTCGAGTTCAGATATATAAAGCTTTTCGGTATCACAGGGCTCTATATGTTACACCCAACAATTATAAATATAGCCATCACCAGCAACACTAACATACAGACACTAAGATCTGACAATTTGAAATATCAAGGCAAAGAAAGAGAGACAAAGTAATATGTCTTCCTTATAACACTGTTAAGATAAAGGAAAAGGGAAAAGATTTATAGAACCCTTAGAAAATTAAGTCTCTGGCCTTGAGGTACAATATGTATTCATGACTAAAGATGATGGATTGACACAAGGCATGCATGTTCTGTTGTAAAAATATCATTACAAGAATTAGAAGAAATACAAGTTCTGAAATCAGTTTACGACTTCCGTGAAGATAGAGATGCCATACAAGAAAAGTAATCCTTGCTTTAGTCCATATGAATGTTTCCCAAACAAAAGATTGATATCTTTGTAGGGTTTTTTGTCTGAAATACTTGAATGCAAATCAGCTCATTACTGTTTTCAAATGTGACTTCAGGTATATATACCCTAGAATATGGACTTGTCAGATACTTAATTTGACATCTTAGGATGTCATGCAACATAAAGTAAATACAATGAAGGAATATTCCCTTTTTTCTCTCTTGACCACCTGATTAACCAAGTATATTTCTCAAACTGTTACTCATTGATGATCTAATTTGCAATTTCTCTTGACATGTGAGTGTAAAACATGCAACAGTCTCCAGTTCCAGACAAACTGAAATGTTGTTCTATTCTATGCTATGTTAGTATTCGTGTTAGCAAGTACCAGTTATTAAATTTGCAAGATTTTTTGTTTAGTTATTCATAAACACAGTGCAATCAGAATCAGAAAAGGTATATATTCTACTATACATCCCAATCATGGGCAATTTCAATCAATTTCTATAAAGACAATTAACTTGTTTCAACAAGTATGATTATGGAGTAATGTATAAAAGAAGAAAAAATGCACACTCAATAACTAAAAACAAAGGGAACTCTTTAACTATTAAAAAACAACAACCTTATTTGATCTGATATGTAGAGGAGTATTGTTTAGTGATTTATGAAAAACGAAAATAATGCACACCTTGGAAAGCAACTACCTATGGGGTTGACTTAGTAAGTATTAGTGAACTCCATTAATTTGTTGGTTAGTTGTTTCAAAGCAAAGCAGATTTGATCAGACAGGGTAGTGTTTTGATCTCTGCTGTCTTATAACTAACCACTACAATATAATACCTGTTGGCTATCAGTCCAACCATGACCCAATAAAGCTTCATCCGATCCTTCGTCGGCAGTCATTTTGGACGTTCCAACTCTTTGCCGGGTATCAGTTCTACTGGTATTCTAAATCAAAACACAAGCATGCAAACAATATTCATAAGTCTAACTCTTGCTTACTGTAATACTAGAAACCCACTTTATTGGCATTGTTAATTGAAAGAAAAAAAAACAAAAATTCAGTACTTTTATGTAACACAACACTATAAACATAATTTATTTGAATAAAAGATTATTGGCAATCTTTCCATTTCTTGTATACAGATTAAATTAATCAACACAGATTTTTGAGATCATTTGGTTACTTCGTACAGTGAACATTCCAATGTTGATTAATTTATTCTATATATGGATCTTGGAACCAATAACATTTTTGCTAATAATTCTATTTCTTATTTTGACCCACAAACAGATGTTCATATAATGGTTGAGAAGCCCCCACCCCAGGCTCACCCCGGGAAATTAAAAGACCAATTTGTGACAAAATTGTTTAAGTAGACCCTGTTCCCCCGTAATAAAGCATCTTCAAAGAAATGCTCTCAATCAAAAGGAAATATTGATGCTTAGGTGAAGTTAGAATTAGTTTTTTTAGGGGTTCAAGGCACACCAATTACTTTATCGCAACTTTTCAGGAGAGACAATTGACCCCCATTTTAAAACTCCAGGCAGTATAAAACTATGTAGATCAATAATTTATGTCTCATGAAAAATTGTAACAGTTCAAAATGCAGCATTGTTATCAGTCAAACAATTGGTTTAGATGTATTGCAATAGATACTATGAATAGATTGATTTATGAAACATAATTATCCATTGATTGTCGTCAAGAAGAGTGTGTTCAATCAAAATATAATTTCACCACACAACTCTGTGTGTTTTCATCTGGACTAAAAAGGTTTCCACAGTAAAAAAAAAATCAGTAATGATCCATTATAAATATCAATAGGTTCTACATAAACCAGTCTTATTTTTCTGAAAGATTTTGAGAAAATGGGAATCTATTTTGTAAATGTGAGCATCTACAGCGACATAATCAGTTTACAAATGGCTGCTGTGACAAGTAACAATTATCAGCGTTTGGGAAATATTTTAAAATATCAATATTGCTTTGTTTTTTTAAAACAACAATCTGACAATCAGATGTAATAAAAATAGAAGCTTAGAATCCTTGCAAGTCTCTGGTTTGACTTTATAACAGTTAGTGTTAAATAATCTAAGGGTGGGGTCAGCTTTTATGCTTTTAGAGAAATCAATCAATCAATCAATCATCAAAACCATGCAACTAGATAATGATTAGAACTAGGGAGTGTTATATTTGTTTCCTAAGTAATAAGTTTTTCCTTATTTGTTCTGGTATGTGTGTGTTGTTCTGATAATAAAAAAACAAATATGCAGTTTGTATGTATGCTATATGTACAACAGTAGTCTTTCTGATCCAAAAGATTTCAATGTTTCAAAAACAGCCAGTAAAATGGCAAGACATCTACCTACCTCACTGAGTGCACGGTCTAGGAGGTGACCCGCTTCTTCAAGCTGTTGGTCATCAGAATCGGAGTCTGTTTCATCTGCTGTTGTGTATAGGTGACTTGATGAGGGAGTACCAGCTAGGCTTCCACAAGAAGATTGCTCATCGTCTTTATACACACTGGTAGGATCCATTTTGTTGGATTATATCAATGTTCAACTTAATCCTTGTAAATATCAAATATCCAACTGCCGCTTTTTGTTATGATAAGCAGGTCTTTATTCAAAAATGATAAGTCTGAAAGAAAGAAAAATATCATATCATAATTATGAAAATCACATTAGGTCACATAGATCTATAACAGCTTAGACAACCATACAATTGAATAAAATGCAGCTTTAATTATTAATATATTTCTATGTCTGAGTCTTGGCAAACAAGTCTGTAACACACTAACCTGGTTATCTATATAATATTCTGTAATAATATGTTTCCTCTGTTCTGTTTACTAGCATGTTATGAAAAAATACAACATTTCACATTTTATAACCAGCAATGCTTTTGCACTTTGGACTTTTACAAATCACAACTCAACTGCCCATTGCTATATCCATACATGGCGTCATTGGGAAATTTTATATTAATATCTATTGAAAATGGTCAAAATCTGTGTCTGCGCAATTTACAACCTAAAGTAATCACACAAAGAGATAATTTGATAAAACAAATGTGTACACACATTTTAACCCTAGATCATTTTCTTATTGCAAGATAAGAAAACCAGGACAATGACGCATGATTTTACTAAAGGGCCTACTCTAAAACCATTGACATTGTCATAAGACCTAGAGATTATACACATACAATCAATATATTGAAAACTAATTTTGTTGATCTTTAGAAATATCGACATTATTATAAGCAATTTCTATCATCTATTGGGCCTTATCAAGTTATGGGAATACACTTAAATTTAGATCAAAAACTGTGATAGTTTTGTTGATATTTATAAAAAAGGACTCCACTGTGGTACACTATGACACCAGAGTGATCATGATCAGTTGTGGAACTTTCAGTTGTAAATCCAGATCTATATGGAAGAATTAAGGAAGTAGGAAGTGTGTGATTTAGGTACTGGATGGGAAGACTGGACTATTTTGGCTCAAGACAACACTTAATGTATCATCTTTACTAGTATTATACATTTGGAAACCTAAATATATATACATTGTTCTAAGCCATTTACAAAAACAGGATTATATTGCAGTAAATGATTTGGGCACCAAGCTGGTGGACTAGACTGCTTCAGACCCCTAAGTATTATCCTGTTCCTTAGAAATGTTCATGCTATGCGGTCTGGTAGTCAAATTATTCAAAATTAATTGCTGAAATTTTGTTACTTTCTTTTATATACAATCTGATATCCTACAGTTTGTGATTTCTACTTTTTTTCAATTGTGTCTACTATATTATTCAGTTGCAACCATGTAATAATTATGTTCCTAGATCATATCAGACTAGCTGGAGTCGTTTAAAACATAATTTTGTTACCTGCATCTTACAACCTTTTTTGATAATGAAGAAGTATAACACATCGTCTTTTACAATATATTCAAATAATTATTGCTAAAAAATTAGTGGGTACTATTGAATATCAAAATAATGTTTGTATAAACAATAAAAAAAAAAAAAGAGTATCATAAATGTCTGCTTGTGTCAGAAATGAAGATTGATTGTCTGATCACGTATATAATATATTCCTACACAGAACTGCAATTGGTCAAAACATGTTTGACCTGCATTGACCTATTTATACTTCCCATAAGACCTTTCCCCATCAGACAAATCTCCCACTCCCAACTCCAAGGTCTTAAAATATGAAACAAAAGTTGTAGAATAATTTATATAAAAAATAGTGAAAAGAAACTCACTACATCAAAAGGATATTAATAACAAACAAAAAAGAGTAAAATGAAGAATGGCAGAGAAATGTGAGTTTGACTTTAGGATAATCTGAAAATTATTGTGAAGGGTACCATCAAATAACTATGTTCTTTAAAGTAGCAATATTCCTGGCATACCAAACTGCATAAGAACATGGTTGGGAGTGAAAGTCACGAGCCACTAACATCATACACATTGGTTATCCCTTATTGAAAAACCATAACAAAGACAAAGACTTTGAACACCTATATTTGACTGATATATTGTTTAAGGCAGATGTTTCATTGTATGCAAAATTATCTAAATGGCAAGGTAAATAGACATGGTACCAATATACATGATCATTTAGCAGATTCACATTTTCGTGTTGACTTTTGGTAGAGTGAAAACCTTTCTAATTGTTCACCGTCCATTTGTATCTTCTTAATACATGGATGGCTGCAATAATAAACCATCATGTAACCAAGATATCTTCAAATTTTACTTATTCAAAAGAGTTTGATAAGGCGATATCTAGATTTTTCAATCCACATAAGATAACTCTAAGTGATACGTAGTTTAGCCCAATGTTATGGCAGCCACAACCAAATACATAAGAGTGTTCCTCATTTTTACAGTCCATACCCCAAGTCAATGCGTGAAAAACCGAAAAAATATCTCCAGAATTATTAGGAACTGGTGACATACCTTAGATTGATCATATAATCGTTGAAATTAAGGTTTGGGTCCCATTTTTCGTAGATGTTTCCTGTCATTCAACCTCGTCTTCACTTCCCTAGGCTCATTGGCATTCACCAATGAAGTATTAGGGATACAACTACGTCACCATTCTGTGTGAAGTTTATATCATGTGGTCATGTCAAATGCACGTGGGTATTATTTTGAAAAACAAACCTTGAGTGTTGTGCTATTTGACATATTAAAATACCCGTGAAAAATATCAGGATGTCGATGACAATGTCAAGAGGGAAGACAGGGTTAAAGAACCGAAAGTCAACGCTGGATGTTGATAGAACCAATGAAGAAATACTAGATATGTGCCCCATCTTTCGAGACTGGTGTGAAGTCCGTAGTCAAAGACTATCCTCCCTTTTCAATGATTGTATTTATCGTGTCCAGCCTCATGATTATGTTACCCTAGACGAAAAAACGTTGAATAAAAAACCAAGACAGTGGAGGAGATCATTACCAGCAATTGCACTGTACACGCATAAACGCAAATATGCTGACCCCAAAATTGCAAGGGCCAGGAGTAGATCTGCCTCATTCATGGGGGCCATGGCTGAACAAAAACTTAAAACACAATTACAATATGAAAATGAAAAAGAAAGACATGTAAATCCATATAAGAACATGGTAAGTGTTAATAATTAACCAAGCCCCACCCCATTCCAATGATTTTATTTTTTTGACAAGGTATTTTTCCTAGCAGACTAAATTAGGATAGAATTTTTTTTTTTTTGTACTTTTGTAGATACTAACCAGTCAGCCTCAGTTAGATTTTTTGTAATTAAATACTAACATTAACCATGTTTTTCTTTTTCTACTAACACTAGCATAATATTTTTGTTGATTTGTATTTTTTTTACACCTAGGTGTGTGCCCCAGGTGATTTGGAAAAGTTTCGTACCAAACGGGGTACTATTAATTTTAAACCCTCTGTTGCTTCCTCTTGTTGGCAAATGCCTAGGATTAAAAAATCAGGGCATGGACGTGGCAATGGAAGCAAAACCTTTAACAGTAGAAAGAATACCTCTGTAACTTCTACTTGTTCTATACCAGCTATAAAACTTAGCTCAAAAAAAAAATAAAGAAAATAAATACTACAGGCTACAGCTTTAAATAGTACACAGTAACAATGTCATATTTTTCAATGTATGTTTACTAATATACTAATTCTAGAAAAAGATTGTTAAAATGTCTAACCATAGTTACGTCTAGTTCTTATTTAAGCCATTGTTTTTTAACAATGCAGTACCAGCAGTAGTATGCTGTACTTTTTGCTTTAGATTAGAGCTATTTATATTTATGCAACCACTAGATGGCGCACCAAATGGATCACTAATGCATTTACCTATGGAATATTTTACAGATACCTTTACAAACTCACAAACATACTTATTGACAATAAAATAAGCAATATTGTTTATTGTTTTTTTTGTGTTTTTTATTATTGTTTTTTCTGATATTGCTAAGGATCCATTTGCGTTTTCTTTTGAAATCGGGATAATTTTGAATTGATTGACATTTCTATTACTATTTTATTTTGGTAAGTTGTTTAACTTTAACACATTGCTACAGGTACAACTCTGACACAGTTTAATTGGGAAAAGTTACCAATACTGTTATAGTAATATTAATATTAATGATAACTCTGTCCTGTACATCTGTACTGTTTTGATATTCAATTTGCATATCATTTAGATATGTGACTGAGGTCCACTGTCATTCTGAACTTTCTTAGTTTTCTAATGGCAAAGCAATCTAAAGCCTCAGATTTAGAAGTGGATTAAAATAAATGAACTAATGTAAGAGAGCATTACTGAGTATTTCATAGTTATTCTATGTGTAGTACAAGTCCTAGGTAATAGGCTTACTAGACTTTGCATAGAATGTATTGACAACTCTTTCAACAAATCAGAAGTCCAGTAAATAGAGCAAACTTCTATGTGTACATATGTAAACATTTAAACACCCAGTGGCAAGATTATGGAATGAAAGAAAAAAAAAAGGAAAAAGTCATACTCTGTTGAATAGTTTGTAAAGAGAAGAGTTTGTTTGATTTGGAGATCTACAATATGATATGCTATCAAACTGATTGAATTTTTTTGGAACATGATATTCTCGGATTTTATTTGATGAAAAAAGGGTTAAAAAAAGATTACACAGAATGTACCAATTGAAAGTAAGTAGAACTTTCAATGCATAAGCAATGCACTTTTCTTGCATTTCAGGGGTCAACATATGGGCATGCCCATAGGTCTGAGACTCCCAGATTATTAAGGTGGACCCTTAGATTATGACTGTTAAGGGTCCATAGGGGACAGTGTTTTTTTTCTTGTACTGTCCAAGGTATGGAGAAAAGTCTACTGGAGATAGACTGGGACAATGGATTCAAAATATGGGACAGTGGATTTTGAAGGTGGACCTGTAGAAAATGTTACTACAGGTCAGCCTTGGACAGTACAGAAGAAATCAACATGTTGACCCCTACGTATTGATGTGTGTTCCCAAGAACTGAAGATGCATGTCTATTTTTTTTACGTAATTGGTTCTTGTAACTATGTGTAAAAATGATTCTCATGTTTTTTTCAGTAGTATCACTGACTTTCATATTGATTGTAAGGTAGTTTTGTTTCCCTGAGGTTTGAGGTTAGATATTGTGACTTTAGTTTGCTTGATTGTGAAAGAAACACACATTTCACCATGTCTGGAAAGTCAATTATCTGTGGCTGTGGTTAGACACACTTTTAGTATCAATTAATACCCTTTTTTCCAATTTTGATGAAATCCTTTGAGTTCAAAAGTGACAACATCTAATGACAACCTATATTGATTATAATCGATATGGTATTCCAGAAGTGTGTCTGGAATCAAATTTAATTGAAATCATTATATAAGTCGATAAAATCCACAGAATGTTAAAAAAAGGGGGATTCCAAAAGTGTGACTTACCACAGTCTTTATTACATGTAACCAGTTTTGTTGTTCATCAATATCACTTAAAAATACCCCAGCAAAACCTGTTTCATTTAATTAGCAAAGTCAACTCTTGTGCATTTATTTATATGGTATACAGCCAACCACATGCCTGTGTTTCTGTTGGTCAAAATTATATTGACCTGGCATGTAGTTGCTACGATCATAAGCCCTTTTGATTGTCATGTGAAATGATTGAGTTATTATCAAGTCATTGAGAAAAATCATAGGAGCAGTGTTCATCTTTGACAGTATTTTTTATTTCATGATGTGACATACTTGATGAAGTTTTCCTTATTCCTGTTAAATCAAAGGAGAAAAACACAATAAGCCGCTACGACTGATTGCTTGACTTTGTACTTTTCAATTAGCGAAAGTGACAAAAGACAGTATATTTCACCCCAAATTACTATAGCACCATTGTATCCTTGTAATAAAAGAGAGGGAAATTAATCATTGAATTATTAATTGACCCATGGGAAATAGTAAAGAGAGGGGAAAGGCAAGGCTGTCGGCTTTGATACTTTTAAAAGAAATTGTAATGATTGGATCTAATGTTTATATAATAACACATTTTCCATATAGATGCATTTGGACAATTTATCCTCATGAAACTTTAATGGTTCGTTGTTATTGTTGTAACTGGGTGTCAAGAAGATGGCAGGGAAAATTAATGTAATGGATTTACAATTTCAAAATTTGCTTTTTTTGCGGAAAGAAATGCTCCATTTAAATTGGGTAAGTAAATGTCTGATAATATCAATGTGCATGTATTCATTACCATGGGGATTATTCTATTATCAGTAGTAAACGGGAGGACAATCCAGTATTTCTGCAGTTGGCAGTGGATTTTTTTGTGTGCAAAATTCTGATTGTTGGTTACTTGTGTGTTGGACAGTGTTTTTTTTCCTTTTGTTTCATTTTTTTAACCAAATTTATTTATATTTATTAATTTCTGTTCTTTAAGGAGTATGCCCATTCAGCATTACTGGTCTTCCGTAGGACCCGCCATGCATGCAAGGCATACAAAAAAGTTTTGTATTCAAGACATACACAAGAAACTAAACATAGACTGAAATATTTACATATAAACATCAATATAGGTTATAATGCAGACAAGAATATAAATATACAAGATCAAAGTAAAATGAAATAAAAAAACGTAAAAGAGTGAAATTAAACGTTAGTACTACTGAAAAGAAACTGGAAGGGACGAGGGGGAAATTGTCATTGCAAAACCTATTTTGTTTATCACTATACCTTGAAGATACAGAAAAGTACAGAGGAAGAAGGTTGTCTATCTATCTATCTGTCTGTGAGGATGTGTGTGTGTGTATGTGTAAATGATTATTACAACAAGGCAAAGGTGTGTTTTCACTAATCACATAATTTCATTTCAACAAAACTATACATTATCCCTGTAGAGCTATTGATAATCTGACAGATTAGTGTCCTGTGTTACCAAGCATTAGAATAAAACCACACATTATCACATCTTCTGCATGGCTGATTGTTAGTACGCTCAAAGGAAGATAATCGTTTCACAACAAAGGCTTAAATACTTAGAGGTATGATTACATAAATAGCCTAGGATTAAAAAGAGACACAAAAATATCTAGAAGTATATGTTCCTCTAATTATCGCCAAATTATCTGATAAGAGTACACAAAACCTTTTCTTTTAAACACATTTCTTGTAACTTTTTAAAAATAAATCTGTCATTTAGAATAAGGTTTGTGGAATTCCAAGGATATAGAAACTCTCTCTGTTGGATTGTTTATTATAATCAGAGTGCCATAAATATCCATGACACTAAAACTAATTGATGAGTCATAATATAAGCTAAGTAATAAATATGTTGATCCTTCAATATTAGATAATAAGTGGGATTTGTGTCGGTCACTCTGAAGTAGGATATAAGATATTAGAAGACTTACATATTTCTTCTCTTGATATAACCCGGAACATCAAAGAAAATACTGTGAATCACTTTTTACAAAGACAAAAATACCTATGTTTAGGGCTACTGATTCTGATATAATCAAAGCTTAAAAAATAATAGGGTTAAGGCCATTCCAAATAAATTAGTTGGTTGATGGATTTTTGTGGCAAGCCTACAATTTCTTTTTGATTTTTTTTATCTTAAAGTAATTTAGACTACACTCAGCCTTCTACCTTGAAACGCTATAATGAAGCAAAGTGTTCCGACTTGCATTGAATACCACATTACCTTTTATAATACAAATAACCAATTTATAGTGCTCTAAAAAATTTTTTTTATACAAGCCTATAAGTTTTTAATTGATTGAGTAACCTAAATTTGACAAAAAATATGGACTCTTCATGAAAGTAACATCAGAAAAAAGACTATTCTTAGACTCGGGTGTGCATGATATTTAGCAGAGGCGCCACCTGAATCTGCTGGTATCCCATTCAATCTACAAACTACTAGAGGTCTATTTGCAACAGGCTAAATCTTGAAAACATGAAACTGATCTAGGAGATATTTAAATTCTACCATTTTAAGAATTCATTCTTAAAATATATTCCAAATTCGTTTCATATTTTAAAAATGAGTATAGAAATAGAGAAGCTATAATAGTATAATTATTCAAAGGCTTGTAAATCCATTTCCAATCAATTTTTTTTCTACGTAGACATCAATTTGGTGTCCACCTAACAAAATAAATAACACAAGAAAACCTTACTGATCTGTCATTAGTGATTGAATGGCTTTTAATATCCTCAAAAGATCTGGACAAATATTCAAGTGATTCATTCAGCAATTCTTGGATAAATAGTCATTGACTTTAGGTGTCAAGCATTTTTTTCTAAATCCATTCTTAAATAAGAAACACAACCCCCATTGTACACTACTTCAAATGTTTTTTATTAAAGTTTTAAGTAGATTAATTCAACATTCAATACCTGTGTATAGGTAATAATGCAAGAAGAAATGTGTAGAATTATGACACAAAAAAGCTTTTGTGGCGGTGTTTACAAAGAAGATATCATAAATTATCAAATCTCTTCAAGATAAAAAAAGGTTTGACAACATTCCAAGTCCTGATTGAAATGGGACTAAACATAACATTGCAGAACTAGAACACTAGTATTCTGGCATCAGGCATGAGACCATAATGTTTTATTATCCCATTATAAAATAATATTCAATGCAACAAAATCATAAGGCCATTCCAAATTCATTAGTTCGTCAATGGATTTTATAGCATCATAATTGTTTGGGGAAGAGACGATGATACAGAGCCATGGCCCTCCATCTACCGAAAATAGATTTGTCAAATATAGATTTGCCCTAGAAGGATCTCTGAAGACTCCACTATCTGCTACCTATTGCTCTGTATAGAATTAAAAGTTTCCACTAATTCCAAATGTACACTGAGGTATTCAACCAATTATGTACCCCCCCCGTATTTTTTTGTCACTGGCCTCTTTGACTTCATGCCCAATTTGCATGCTTCCCTGACTCTTCCACCTTCTAATTTGGACTTCATTTGTTTGGTCCTTCCCAGCTTGCCCGCCTTCTAATGTGGACTTCACTTATTGGATCCTTCCCAGCTTGCCCGCCTTCTAATTTGGACTTCATATGATTGATCATTCCCTGCTTGCCCGCCTTCTAATGTGGACTTCATTTGATTGATTCAGATTGATTGTGAAGATTTCAATGAAGAAGAGGAGGAGGTTCCATCAAGGCGTAGTTCAGCTGCATCGAGGTACTCCGATTCAATTAGACGGTCCAGTTCTATGCAATCAAGACACTCAGAATCAAACAGATTAAGACCTCTTACTGCTGGTACGGGAAACCTTGCTGGACCAAGGCATGCAGCATCCAATCCTCAGACACATAGGCCAAAAACTTCAAACAATTTGCTTAAAGTTGATGGCCGGGGCGATCGAAAGGAAAAACCAAGACCCAGAAAACAATCTTTGCCAACTTTAGTTCCACAACATGGAAGAAAGGATAATACAAACAATGGACCTCATCTAGTGAAATCTGCCAGTCGGTCAGATACTGGATCTAAGAAAAAACGAAAGAAAAAAGACAAAATTGAAAATTGGGCTATCACTAACATTGCACCAAACTCTGAGAGTGAAGATGAAGGTAAGAAAGCCCAAGTGAAGAGATTGTTTTGCTTGCTTCATTTGTTGTATTGTGTTGTTCATATAGAAGCAAAGTTCTATTTTATTTCCTGAAAACAAGCCATGACAGTTTAAAGGTTAACAAAAGGTGGAGCCACTATCTCACTACTGTTGATGACTGAATAGAAATAGTATTAGTTTTTTTTTCGAGAATTACACTCTTCATGGGTTCAAAGGCTTACTTGCAATGGTTTTTTTTATTTATTGCTGTTGCATTATAAATTATTTGGTATTGTTTTGAATAGAAATATTCATTGACATGAGAAGTTCAAGAAGATTACAGAATGAGGATTTATTGATGTTGAAAATTTGATTGTATTCAAAAATAAAAGAAAAAAAGTTGCGTTAAAAATAGGAGAGAGACAAGCCTGCTGTTTCCAGTTTCTGCTGTTTAGATGCGATATTTGCTACCTTTTATGAGTAAAGATCATATTTTGATGGAATATCATCAATCCAGTAAGTTCAATATTGTTAAAACTTTGCTGAACAAATATGTTTTAAAGATCTTATGACAAGACTCTTCATTAGTATAGGTGTCGGATATAAGTTGGTAGGTACACATAACATATAAACACATCAATTGTCAATTTCCAATGGTTAGAGAAAGCCACAGTTGAATTAATAGTGTAGCCTTAATCTTTGGTTCAATTTAAAAATCAAATTTGTCTTTTCAAAACTTGAATGCATTTGGCTGAAAGTCAACATCATGTAAATGGCGCTTTCCTTTCAAATTGAAATGTTTGCTATTTGAACAACCCTTTCAAAATTGCTTGCCTTTTACCCCTTGTATGGTTTCAATGAAAAGATTTGGATATTCATTATGACTTCTAAATACTGTGTATTTATGTTAGGACTTTGAATGTCTGGAATATAATTGCTTTTGGACCAGTCTTGGAAAAAATTGCTGAGCAAAAGTGTTGCCAGTCAAATCTAGGCATTGGAGTATCCTATCCATGAGTCCATTCTGTAAAAGTCTCCTTCTGAGGCAGTATTTTGCTATTATTTCTTGTCATCTAGAGGAAAATATTACAGATATAGTTATAGATAACACCCAATGTCCTTACTCTGACAAAAAGAGAGAAAAGAATAAGAGATGGTGTTCTTTTTGTATAGGTTTCACACACATAGAAATATTTATGTTACAGTGATAATTAGCAGGTCATTTAAATCTGGACCTTTAGGTAATTCCAGTATATTGGTCAATTACACTTAAAGTGTGGAAATATGTTTTCAACCTATATAATATGATTTAGAACTTCCAAGAAACTTATCAAATATCAATCCTGAGTATGGGACAAATTGCTATTGAAATAGGATTCTGTCGGGACAATTTCACAGAGTGAACACTTTTAATCTGGATTAGCAAGGAGACCTGAGGGTGGGTTCAACTTAAGCAGGTTGTTAGTTTAACAAACAATATTCCTTTTCTGTTGGCACTTCATTTATAGCTCCACTACAAACTCAATAGATTAGGTCAGACTATAGGAATTAGGTACAACTGTGATTTAGTCACTCAAAGGAATGTTTATGCATGTTTTTGGCTGTAATTAGGAATGAGTTTTGATATTTTCAAAAGAAAACCCACAACTTTTTATGCTGACATAGATTCTAGGATCTAGGAGGGATTGTAATACCAAGAAACAAGAAATCTGGTTGCCATGCCATTGTGTGATTATACAGGCTACTTGATTTAAATTTATGATTTTATTGCTCAAGAACAACAAACTTGTAAGGATAGAGCTTGAGGATTTCTTTATCAGTATCACACAAACTGAACAAGGAACTATATTCATGGAATAGAATATTTCGAATACAACAAATGCTTTAAAAATTGTGGAAGTTTTGTTCTATTAAATCTTGTGGTGAACAGAAAATATCTACAGCAAATACTGTAATGTTGTGAATGTTTATGTTCTGTTATATCTCGAAGTGAACAATGTTTGTTTAATTTGAAATTGTTATGAGGAATAGAGTTTTGATCATGTCAACTACTACAAAAGTGTTTTTGACTTGTGTCTCAGCTACCAGAGAAAAAAGTGAAATTTTCATCACACCTGGAGATGGGAAAGTAGGGTACGATCTCGAAGAATCGTCTATAGGAGATGGCCCTCATGAAGGAAGAACAAGCGATGAAGAAGAGAAAATTGAACAAGAGGGTTGGTTGGAACAAGAAAAAGATGAAGGGGGGTCAGATGAATATGATACCGATTTAGAAGAAGAAATGAAAGGTAATGCATTCTTGAAAATAGTGCTGTATCCTGTGATATGTGTTTTAGCAGTTTGTTGTGTTTTACTATAGTGTTTATAACATGCTAATATTATCTTTGTTGTTTGATTAATCAGGAGAAAACTCGAGTTTTGTGAATTATATTCTTGTTCCATAATCCAGTACAGAATATTTTTGCTAATTATGGATTGTGTAACCAATAACATATTTACATTTACTTATCAAAATCTTACTTAAATCATATATTGCCAATCAGATACAGGCACAAAGAGTAGGCACCACTGCTGATTATTCATGGCTGATGTGCACTCATGACTAAGAATAGGCTTATTTCCAAAGTAAAAGATTATACAAGTGTTTCATTTCTTATCACGATAAATGTCCAATGTTGTTTGCATTGGGATGAATCTAAAAAAAGTTGGGTTCCTGAATGACATTCGCATATTATGATCTTTTAAGTCAAGAAATATTTGTAGTCTTCGGTGTGCATGAGCCTTGAAAAATCGGCAGAGGTGCCACCTCTTTGTGCTGGTATTCCGTTGAAGATAAAAGACGATATGGAAAAAAAATTTAACTTCTTTGTAAAAGCAATAATTTTTTACTATACTTGGTATTGGGTGATTTTGTAGTTGGCTTTGTACAATATATTAGCATAGTATATCATTAGAGTGGTAAAGATGTTGCACTACAATATACTTATAAGCTATAAGACTAACTGTGTTTCAATATTACTAATTGTTGTTATTGTTATTGTTTTTGATATTCATGTTGTCTAAAGAAAAAGCTATT
>JAVSBT010373294.1:0-11090 GCA_033118115.1 Pharyngocirrus eroticus
CAACATTGTTGAATACAGCCAGAGATAAATCAGACTCATAACCTTGCCAATTAATTTGGATTTTTGCTAGTGGTCAGTGATTCATTATTAAGTGGAGCGTCAGAGCGCATGTACAGGTTTCAAGAGAATACACAGTCATTACTTCTATTCCAGTTGTTATTGTTATTTTATTAGTTTCCATAAATACCAAAGAGAAACATCACAGACACTAAAAATTATCTTAGCAATAGAATAACCCTCTAATAATGAGGAATATCTGAGAAATAGGGGAAGATTTGTATTAGTTACTTAACAGGTGAAATCCATGAATAATTTATTGAGCACATTGAAGTGTGTCCCATCCTACCTCTTTCCCAACCCTTCCTAGTCTCTCCTACGCAGTGATATGTAGGGGGAAACATAAGACAAATTGCATCCTGCAAATTTATTCCATAGATTTCAGTCACTGAATATACCCTTTTGTGAGGAGATCAAAAAAAGCTTTAAATAAGAATAAAGAATAAATTCTTTCATACAAAGTGCATCCATAAAGTTTAAGTTAATATTTATTCAATCAAGTTTAAACTTTAATGCACAAATTAGCTTACATCATAGAATGAACATCTTTGATGTTTAAGATATCAAGAAAAAACATCATCTTTAAAATCAGGGGGATATGTTTTCCTTTGTGATTTTTTTAATGTTTATATCTCTTTTCAAAACAAAGTTGTGACTTTGAAATGACAAAAGTGGGCTGAATAGTAGTTTTACAAAATGCCCGATTTTGTTCTACTGTCTCTTTACTACTACTTTAGTCATTTGTCAGCTTCTTCAATACAAGTTGGTCTCTATCATGTAGCACAAGAAATCACCTGCAGACTTTATTGAGTTATTGAGTTACCTGTAGGTCATATATCATCTAATATACAAAGATCAAAAAGATGGACCATTCTTTGACCCTTTCAAGGTAAAAACAGAAATAAGGATTAAGTTGCATTCAAAATTATGGGTTTCTATGATATGAGTGATGCTTGAAATATGTATTTGATGATGAATTGACAATATTCTGCTTTGATCTGAATTATAAATAGCACTACCTTGTGCATATCATAACTTTGTGGAAGGACAAAACATAGTGAATATACATGTGTATATGTATGCTAGTATTGTTTCATTGCTTTAAGGAAATCGTTCAAGACCTTGGCACTACTAGAGGCACCTGGTATGCTTCCGAAAATAAGCATATGCTAGCCATTTAGGACCTCGGAACTAGCCCCGAATTGTTTCGAGGTCCTACATATTTAGCAATTTTCCCGAGTGGTATATGGGTCTAATACCTTAATGTAGACAGATAAAGATATGAAGTCTGACATCACAGACTTTATTTTTCAAAGGAGTTTAGATTTGAATTTCTTGCTTAAAAAATGGAAACGAACACAGTATATTTTTTTCTTGGATAATTAAGAATCTGAACTGTGTGAAAAACAGGTTTGACTCCAAATTGTTGCTAGTTAATTCAACACGATAAAAATGCACATGCATACTCCAAGAGAAAAATTGGCATCTTTATAACTCTAACAACCTGGACACACAAATAAAAGGAGCTAATTTATGTATCATGACTAGTTTTTCATGAGAAAAATGACAGATTTTCAATATGCAGTTGTTTATGTAACAATTGTATAGAGATTCCTGTCTGTCAGAGGAATAATAGGCCAGGAGATATATTGCCTTGAGGGTCAAACAGGTCTAGAAGATGTCGGATTTGGGTTTTTTGCCTCCATGAAACATTATCAAACATTTAACATTTTACCTTGTTTCAAAATAAGGGAGAGTATTTTAATGGGCAGTAATTTTGGGTTATGAGACAGGAATATTTGACAATCTTTGACTATTTGTGAAAGCCAATTTATAATGATCATTGATGATTACTTAATAATGAAGCCTGGGTTAAAAGGGTGTTCTTTGCAACTTGCTGAAGGTAATTTGAATCAGAAAGCATCTTTGTGAATGTTAAATGCAGTTTTTCCAAGGGCCAGCGATAGGCACAAATGATACTCCTACACAGAAATACAGGAACCTAAGGGATATAAATACACAAAAAATGTCAAAACCTTCTTCCTGTAACTCATTGGTTTATAATCACATATTTGTCATGTATTGGAATGCAGTAGAACCTCTTCTTAGAGGAATGACTGTATGTCAATTGGCATTCCTCTAAATAAATGTCCATTTTTGTAATGGACAACTCTGTGAAATCACTTGACAATAACATTTTATATTACATCCTGATATACAATGTTGATGGAAACGGTATCTAAAAAACGCCCGACAACAATCATCTCTTTCATTTTTTTTCTCTTGACATCCCTCCTCCTCTTAAAACTACATAATCTCTCCTAAAGTTTCTGAAGATTGCCATAAAGCTTATCATGTAGATTTTCTTTGGAAAAAAGAGAAACTGTTGTCATATGTAATTGCCAAGATGTGTGGGCCATGCCTTATGATATTTATGTTGACATAAAATAGAAAAGAATCCATCGAGACAACAAAAGAAAAGAAATCATCACGTAATACACTAGCCCTTTCTGGAGAAGTTCATTGTATTTTCTAGCATCTTAGGGGTTTTCTGTACTGGTTGACCTCAGTTGCAGATATGTTTTACCATTATGGGGCCAAAAAGTTTATAATAAAGTTTGTGTAACAAAGAAGAAGAAAACAAGATTTATGACTTATGAATTATTGTCCAATAACACATTTATTGTATATTTTATATACTTTGATAGAAAGAGAGGACAACTAAAAACAACATGGAGAAGAACAGTTACGTCAAAACAAAAGCTGCAGATAAAACTTAAAAAGCTGGCCATAAACGGAAAGAATCACCAAGGATAGAAAGAAGTGGAGAGTTCTTGTGACAACCTTATGTCTTGCACGGGATGAAGAGTATGAGTGAATGAGTGTGTGATATTCTTTTCAAGGAATTACACCTACAGATGCCACAGTGCCTTATTTAACAGTAGGGAACACTGAAGCAAAGTGTCTAGCTACCTATCATGTTACCTTGAGATACTTAGAACACTTCTGTATATATCCTTGATGAATGCAAGCGAAAGAGAAGTAACCGAGGTACCCCATCACCCAAAATGCAGTGCTCCCATAACAAAACCTTCATGGTTTGGATTATTTTGCTGCATTATTTGAACAATCAATTCATCGTGGCACATGCAAATTCCACACGATACAATCTTTGAAAAGCCATAAAACTTTTCTTCAGATAAAAGATAGGCTTAATGGAAGTCCTGCAATAATTACAATACTCTCAGCATAAGGAGATAGATAACAAAAGTGGATGGGAAAAGGAGCATTTGAGAGGATTTTCTATAGTGCAACGATAAAGATCTAATTGATTATATTGGTAATCTTTAAGAAGCCCATTATCTTAATTCTAGTCTTTATTCAAGTGACCAAGTGATCTAATTTATACTCTTTTACAGCATTAAAGATTCAATAAAATGATGCACTTGCAGTATTAATGGTCGATTCATTAAGAAAACTTGTAGGAGAAACAATTTTTTTCATAGGACATTTTTATGGAAGTGTTGGCAACTAGAAGATACTTTTGGGATTTGTAGGTCAAGAACATGTCCCTTGACCTTCCTAAAACATCTATTTATAAAAGATATGATTTATTGTTATGTAAATGAAATGGCCCTTAACTAGCCCTGAAAAAAATTGTCCATATATTGCACATGCTTTGCAGTGCTGCAATTGCATGATAAGATGGTTTAGAAATGTGCCCCAAGAGATGGATTTCTTTATAACATCAAGATAAAAGACTGGAGGCATTTCATCCAGATTATGAAATATAAGATTAGAAGAGTAACTTATTATTGGAAAAATGACAAAGATTCACAAACAAGTACCAACATTCTAGAACCTTTGACTAATCCAAACTTTGTGCCACTAATCTATAACAGACAAATAATTAATTTATCACTCAGCAGCTTTTGATACTGGTTGTTAAAGAATTTTCCCCTTTGACAACTGTAAAAGTTAATTTCAAAGTAAAGCTCTGTTTACTTTGTTGATTCTGTAACTGTAAGTGCTAGAAAGTGTCTTCTAGATAAAGACTTTATAAATCACTTCTAAAGTCAACAGTCACAATTGCAAGTTTTTTCCTCTTGGGATTTGTTGACAAATCGTTTTATTTAGAGGGATTTACTTTCAACCTATTAGCATTGCCATGTGTTCATCAGCTTTAAACATGTGCGATTCAGTTGACAATGTGAACAGATTGACTTCAAGTAACTTCAGGCCTTTCAAAGGTTTATGAATCTAGATTTAAAGTCAAAGTTATACCTTGGCTACAGGTCTTATGCTGTAACCCACATAATTATGGAGAGATGATCAGCAATATCAAGGGCAATAGCAGAAAAAAAAAGGAGAGGAATGAAATAACAAAATCATCTTAAAATATATTGTCCATAGGCATACCAATACTGTGTTATTCAACAAACCTGTAAAAATCTATCAGCTTCATTTCTTGATTCCAGTCATGTCATAGCAGACTTTGAGAAGACTTTTAAATGTTTGCGGAGTGTCTGTTGAGAGGCTAGGAATTATTACAGAGATTTTTATTTTGGTTCATACTTGAGGATTTCTTCTATAAAAACTTACATAATAAAGCCATTGAAACATTGATACTGTGTTTACAACCATAGTTATGATGTCAGATCAGGCTTCATGTCACAAGGGAAGGCTAAGGGAACTCGGCCAGTTAATGAGAGAAATTTGAGAGTAGTGTTTGAAGTTTGGTTGGGGGACTCATCTTTCTAAGATAAGGAGCTTTAAAGGTTGGTTTTAAAAAACCATTAAGTGTATGTGTTTAGACATTCAATAGCCAAATGCAAAGATTCTTAGCTTAATGGTGAAACCTTGATAAGCCAAGCTCCAGATGTTATAAATATCATCCAATGTCCAAAGGCTTCCTTTGTGTCGAGGCTAGTGTGTTCGACAAGTATGCCAGAGACCCAGGTTCGATTCCTTAGAGAAGAAGGATTTGTGTGAAGGCTCAAATGCTCACTGAACCACAAGGGGCCTAATCAAAGTGTAACAGATTATCAGTCCAAAAGTGCTGATGCAATGATAAAGAGTTTTCTTCAATTTTTAGCCATTTTTCCTTTGTAAACATGCAATATGGTTCCTCTAACAACAAGAACAATATACTTCTCACCGTGTTACCCTAATTTGGTAACAGAAATCAATTGATAAATCATTACAAAGAAATGTAGTCACATATGGACCTAAAACTTTGAACACGTTCCAAACCATGATCATTTTCTATGTTGCAAAGAGGTTCAAAACATTATGCTCCCACTGTACTTGGGTTTATAAAAAAGGTCTGCATTATCACCTATAAATGAGTGAGGGAGCATTTTAAGAAGAAGAAGCAGCCTTGATTTATGCTCTCTCCCTGGAACAAACAATGAAAAGGCCATCTGGATCAACTTTTAGATAGTAGCTTTGAGAATATATCAAACAAGAGTTTATGACAATGTTGTCATTTCATTGCCATTTTAGGATGAAATATAAGGTAAAGTCAAACTATAAAGACTAATTATAGATGTTGTATATTCAATAGAGAAAAAAAATGAAAGGAAAAAAGACAATAAAGCTGAATTATGTTTATCACTCCCTTTAGACAAGTATCTTAATCTACCAGGCTTGTTTACTCAAACGTTCATGTATCGTAAAGCTGTTTTCTGGTAGCTTTTTTTTCGAGTAAATTAGGTTTCTCTCTTAATTATTCAATATTATACATGTTCTTCACACTAGAAAAATATTACCTTTTGGCACTATGAAAATAATTTGAACAGGTGATCAAAACTGAGCAAAACTTTATTATGTTATGCAATATTTTTGGTTGTAGATCTGTTTTGTGATTTCTGATCTGGATCACGTAATTTAAGGCACAATCAACCCTTCCTGAATGAATAAAGTATTCCTGGGGTTACATTATGATAAGTATTGACTTTTAAACACTTTCCCTTATTAGAAAATAAAGGCATAGACTATCTTACTATTCTGGAAAATGTTATCAGAAATTATGTCAAAGGAACTGCTGTATAGTGCTTCTTTTTTTGAAAAATTGTTGGTATTTAAAGAATGGGTGAGAACAAATATCAAATCAAAAATCAGAACAGCCCTGCATGTGGGGCGTGTACATTACAACCAATATTCTGGTTTCGCTTATTGACACAACCTTCTCTCACATTATAGGACTAAAAGTGTGAACAAAAGATTAAACAAAATGTATTATTTGTGAAGCTAATGGCATTTCTGCTGAGTTGATCAATTATTATGTTTGTCCTATCAATAACATTTTACTTTTAAATCTGGATCTTAAATCTCATTTCAAAGTGCTTTGGGGATCGGAGATTATCCAGTAGACATGAATTCCTAATGGATATTGTATAGTATATGGTCCACTGATACAGCGCCCAGGTTCATTCTAGGGCTAATACCTTGTGGCGCACATGAAGACATGATAGTAGTGACTTGAGTCTCAACAAGGATAAAGATATAATTCAGTCTAATGTATTTGTAATGATTTAAAGAGACTCTCCTGTGTCAAAATCTTCTATGTTTGATCACAATTTTTATCCTTGATAAAAATACTGGTTTTGAGAGAACCATACAAAATTTGCTGCAGAATCCTCATAAATTAGGCATGTTTTTATTCCCCAAATCTGCACATTTTGAAGAATGAAATAACTTAATTTTTTCTTGACAAGCCAGTAAATAAATCTGCTCTGCAAATGATACAATGAACCAGTACAGAAATGGTATCAATCATACGCTAAGATACTCCCCAAATACCTGTGAACTTCTAGGTAAAATAATATTTAAGCAAATAGCAACTCAGAATTTAGAATTAAAGAATGTCACTTTATGTTAAGATTATCTACATGGATTGAAGAATAGGATCGCATACTCTTGGAATGGATTTGAATCCTAGGTTTTGGTTGAGCTGAATTGATTTTTGATGCATTAAACATGCAGATGCTATTCAGTCTGGTTTTCTGATTTTTAAAAGAAAACTTTTTTTATCTAATGGTTTTTAAGTGGCCCTTTGCATGGCAATGGTTAAGCATTATCTCCCAGACACAGTTGTGTGAAAATTGAAATACATTTTTATAACGGATGTTTGCTATAATTACATTCATTGGTGATAGAAGACTCATTTTGAATTATGAATAGTATCATATTTCTTTAATCAGTATTTTAAAAACAATTGTTAACACCCCCATGCATTATTCACAGAAAAACTAGATACATCCTACACTGACAAATTAAATTCTGCATTTTCTTAAAGCTGATTTATATAGAATTTATCTGGACTAAATTCAGTAAGGTTTAGACGCTTGCCAGTGTCATACTTTTTCAAGGGTTATCCTAATGATAAAGTTGTGCCCAAGGATCTAAACATGCATAATGGAAATCAAATCTGGTCAGTGAACTACATGTACAGTTCTACTTTAAAGTAATTCGTTTATGCATTCCAAAACCTTAAAAAAATGCCCTATATCATTACTATTGATTAATTACAAAATCAAACCCTGCGTGCTTTGAACTTAGCTAATTTGACCTAATTAATCAAAGGGAAAAGACAAGAACAATTAATAACATAAATATGATGGTTTAATCACAGACCAAATCAACACAGTTTGGAGAAGTTAATTTATGATCTTCTACAATATTGAGAAGGGGATAGGATGCTTAAATTGAAAGCCAAGTGGAATTTTGCATGGCTATTACCAATCGTTCAGAATTGAACATCAATTTGGGATGTCAGCTTGATTCTTTATAGTCAATTAAGAATAAGCTACCAAAAGACTAAAGTCAGGCAGGTTTGGATAATTTATGTAAAAACAACATGGGACAAATCTGTGTGTAGTTAAGGGCATTCAGCATGATGAGGGTCCATTACAGGGAATGGATGCAAAGATTAATGGAACAAATTACAAGGTCAAAAAGAGTAATGGCTTCAAAAATTAAGAAATATCTTTGAAGAACATGTAGCTTGGGTTACGTAATGAATGATTCATAGAATGTTGTAAAATTGATTGCTTTTAATACATTCCTTTTTTTGTAGCATATTTGGGATGTTGAAACTTAAAGGCATAACTATCTGAAAGAAGTGAACAATTTTGAACTTTTGACTAGTTAATTATTTTAAGCTTACTTGGTAGCTTTCGTCTACACTGTAGACATCTTCAGCCAATTATAACATGTTTTGGCTGTGTCCGCATGTCATAATTGGCTGAAGATGTCTATGGTGTAGACGAAAGCTACCAAGTAAGCTTAAAATAATTAACTAGTCAAAAGTTCAAAATTGTTCACTATATATATACTAGTTAGGTGAATCCACACAAATCTATCTGAAAGAAATTATCAGTTTCCTCTGCAAAATAGTACTAAGAGGTTTTAGGGATTACAAGATGACAATAAAGCACATGACCCGTGATTAGTCCACTACACCATCTAGTGGACTAGGTCATTTTAGATCAGACTGACGAAGATGACAGTTATCATTGAAAGCTCTCGGTAAGAGTAATTTTTTTCTTATACCAGTCAAAAGTTTAAAACTGTTGGACTAAAGTTTATGATTGTTTTTTCTCCTATAGTCTTGTTAAGAACTTGGAGCAAATGGTGTGACTGTAGGAACAACTTGGAACACTAATCATTAATAAATTCTGCCCTCCCCAGGATGTCATTGAAAAAATGTGACATGCCTTGTGGTAACTTTACTATAAAATGCAACTGAAACAGCAAATATATGCAAATATGAGGTAAATGGTATCCATCATATCATTTCCTGGAGCTAGTTCAAACATTATACCATTGCATGATTGGTTGAACCCTGACCTTTCTTAAACAAAGGAGATGCTGAAGGCACCTAATGAAAATACTATCAGCTAGTTTCAACTGTTAAGGGACAATATATGATGTAATACTTTGTCTAGATTCTCTTTTAATCTTTTCAGCAGTGTAACATTACTGACCAGCAGGTCTAGAATCTATATTTCACCAGGGTAACTTCTCTTCAAAGGTTTATATTCCCCATCCAAGGCTGTGCCTCTTCATAATTATGCAAAAAATCTTTTTGTTTGTATCACAAAATGACAGAGCCAAGGAAAAAGTCTCTATTGACACAAATCTGTTGCTTTTTAGATCCATTGCACTTCTTTATTCAACGTATTTATTCTAATGTGTACTTATGAAGCATACATATCCTTGTTCATCATTGTCAACAAATTTATCAACACTAGGTGGAGATGTACTTGTTCCCTTTTGATACAAGGGCAATAATCTATGACCTAAATCCTGCATCTATATTTTTTTCATTTATCATTAGGGTGCTGTTTGCTTAAGCCAAATATGTGTGGCAATTCAAATAGAGTTGTAGTTTAGTTTCATGGTCATGTCTTAGCATTTTGGACCAAATCCCTGGTTGGCTTTGAATGGCCTCAGGGTGGTACTCATCAGAGAAATTTATTGCAATGATCAAGACATGTAGCATGCATATATTTCAAATCAAATACCCTTTACAAGCAAGAAGAAGAAGAAGAAGACTGAAAGAAAGCCAGTGACATATAGGGTAGAAGATTTAAACAATTGATTGAAGCATCTTTTCAACCCTAAGGGAAGATAGCATGCCATCACTTGTAACGTAAATTAACAGCACTGTCAAGTTAGAAAAATGCAAAGAAGTGGAAAAGCAAGGAACATTGACCTAGGGCATTTCAATCCAGACTATAACTTAGAATCCCATTGATAATACCAAACTCTGCGTGTATGTAATCAGGAATGTTGAAGGGTTTAGGGGTAGAATATTAACTATTCAAATTTCACAGTACTGTTAGGTTGTATTATAGTGATTGTGACATTTCCAAAATGAAATATTTTTTTTTAACTTGAAGCCTGAAAACATATGTCATTGATATCAAGTATAAAATAATAAGATGTGTTATGATTATTCTTCTGTGATCAAATACAAAGTATGTGACATCTATATGAATGACATTATACAGTATTGAATAATATATATGGATGCAATGAGATGAAACATGTATCTAAAAAATAAATATGGAAGATACAGTCACATATTTTTACTATAAAAGTATGTGACATCACAGTGCATTACTAAACTCGAGGTTGATCTATTAATTATAATGTTTCAGATATACCAAAAAGAAGAATTTGGGGCTGCATTATTGTGAAAGTATCTGTAATTAGTCTTAGAATTGAGGTAGGATAGAAACATTTGAGAAACAATAAAAACCCAGTAGCCCTTGAATTAGGCTTTGATGCAGTAGTTCTAACATGATTCTAGGAAACCCAATACTAGTTCTAATATTAGGATTGTTTGACTGCATTTATCATGTCACAGATTTAGACAGCCTGCATATCATAGTTTGACTGGACAAATGGGTGAAGATTTTGATGGATAACACGTCCAAAAAGCAGTGCATACTAATGGTCAAACGTGAAAGACACAATACCGAACCCTTAAGTCAAATGTCACAATACTTGATAGAAGAGCTTAAACACATAAGGAATTCTGATCTAATGGTGTGATTCAATTAATAAAGGTCTCTTTTATCACAATCTCTAAAGTCATGTACCTTCAAGCCAATACTGTTAACATGGCTTCATCTTGATTTTCTTTGCTTTAGTTGACAGTGAACAAACATGATAATCACCTTCATACTTTGACTGAGAGTGGGTGCAAAAATTTTTTGATATGATCAAGAATCCCATAAATATTTCCATCTTTGCCGCATGTATACCCACACTAGTTAGCTATCATAAGATACATTTTTTTATTTGTTATGTAGTTGATATGATTAAATAAAAGAATAAAATTATAGACATATCTAAAAATAGTACGCTTTTAAAAAGCTTTATACATCTCACAATTCTAGTTTAGTCTATGTCTTAAGACTTGGTCATCACTGAATTAAGGTATTAAGATAAGATAAGATAAGATAAATTTTATTGGCCAATATATTGATATTGGAATTTGTGCTGGTGGTTACATAGAA
>JAVSBT010373516.1:0-11086 GCA_033118115.1 Pharyngocirrus eroticus
TAATCCTATTTTAGCTTTAAACAGGAGTATTTTATCCTAATCCTCAAATGAACATGTTTCAAAAAGACTAGTGTGCTATCTACATAAGCGAATTGTGTAATCTTTAGCTGTGGTTAGACACACTTTTGGAATTCATTAAAACCCCTTTTTCTCAACTCGTTTGAATCCCTTGGCTTAAAAAGTGTGTCAAACCACGATAATATGTTGATTAAAAATGATTTGATATTATATAGAGTATATGAAGCAAATTTAAACCAAACAGATAAGTCATTTCAATCCACTGTGGTTTGAAAAGTGGGATAAATAAATTTCAAAAGTGTGTCTAACTACCGCCATTATTTCTTTTTTTTGAAACGCAAGCAAGAAAAATGTCTTCTCTTTTAGAAATTCTGGCAAGGAAGCAACATTTTGAGGCCTGTAGAGGAATGTATATGTGATAGTAATAAGTATTTATGAATAAAATATACGCAACTAGCATCAATGTATTATGCCACTTGGTATAGGAATAAAGGATTGACGGCCATAGAATAATACAATATACCATGAATCATAGGACTATTTTCTCCCTATCTATCTGGTTATGATCAAAATTATTGATTCAAATTAAGACACTTTTACAACACTTTCCTATTGATATGACAAAAGCAGGAGCAGCTATAGTAATCTTGGTTCATGTTTAATCATGTATATTTAGAAGAAGAAAAATATTAGAACAACATTGATATCATTGAAGAAAATGCTGAGGTGGTTTTTTGAATATACCGATCACTCATTGATTGTTCAATTAAATGACAGATGATGAATGACTTGTAAATGATTAATCAGTTTTGGTATAAACGCTTTTCAGTGCTGTTAGTAGAACTTGCAGCTGCATTGAAAATTATCCTCTATTTTTTTCAGGGGACATAATGTTTGGCCCAGTTGCAGAGGGATTTAAAAAGCATCAATTCAAGTCCATGTCATCTCTTCTTTGAGATATTGCTTCCTTTAAGTGTAGGGTAATCTTTTTAATCAGAATTCTGTAAACAGTATCCCCCCCCCCCCCCCTAAACCCCTGACAATGTTTCTACTTATACATGTACACAGTGACATCTGTGTCCTGGCAGCATGAAAAGCACATCTTGACATCTGATAGGTGGCACCACAAGCCAACCGTGAAAATAAAATATATGAGTCTGACACTTGGAAAAAAGGGAAATATATCCCAAGCATGTTTGCACTCTGGTGGGAGAGAGGAGACCATGGCATAATCACAAAAAATTTGAAATACTGTGTGTTTGGCCATGCAAGTAAAAACCAATGCAAGTAAAAAAAATGACAGAATTTTAGATTGCCCAGAAATGCATTAAAAACAACAGATATCTAATCCTATTGATAATTCCATTGCAATTTTGCTGGCTTTTTCCCCCAAAAAAGTTGTCATAAATACATGCAGACATACTGTGTGAACAATTTTGTGATATTTGCCCTACCAACGCAGTTACTCTTTTCCAAAGATGACAAGTGTTCTTTTATGTGCTATATTACTCATAGACAAGCAATGACACCCCCAAAGCTTTTACTTTACCCAGTTGTCGTTCACTGAACTACAGAAATTAGAGCCCTTAACTTGAGAAAATATTCTTACTTCAAGGTTTGAACCCTGGCATAGTTTTTAGCTTTGCTGACCTTTTAGTTTTACCATGAAAGCCCTCAAATATACCATCTTTAGAATCATTATCACATTTACTAGTGCTGTGGTGTTGAACACTGATATTTTTTTGACATGATTGTTTCAATAATTTTGATACCAATATAACACCAAGTAGCAGTAGTGTCTTCTGGCACATCTATTGGGTTTTGAATCTGTGAATGTTAGGACATTATTTTGTCATATGTTGCTTCTTTTTGTTTATTGGATTCTTGTGACACAAACGTATTCTTAATGTCTAAAAAAGGTTTGCATCAAGGATTATTTCGAAATTTTTAAAAAGTATTTATACAAGTATTATGAGTAGTGGGGCAGGAACAGGAAAAAATGGTGTATTTTTTATATACATGTAGAAGTATGAAACTTTGCACAAAGTATCCACACAGTCCAGGTAACATTTTAAGTCATGGGGCCACAAAGAATATGAAATATTTCAGTATTGGTAGAAAGAGTTCAAACTTTTTATTTATACAAAGCAAAAGGAATTGCATATTATACAAGGCAACACGATTGCAGAATCAATAGAAATATTCATGCCAATATATACTTAAAGATATATTGAAAATCTTTAGTCATGAGAAAAAGGTTGTCCCACCAGGTGAACAAACTTTCTGTACATAACCTGAAAGAGAATAATAGTAGTGTTGTGTATTTAGATTTTAGTAATTCTTTTTGAGATTTGGATTATTCAGATTAGAAGTCAAAAATCATTGGACAGAGAACTACAGTCAGGCCAATTCAAACAAATTGGATAATATTAGTTGAATAAAATGTTCATGGGGGTGTGACTCTCACATTGCTTGCAACATTTTACGTCAAACTTATAAAATATGAGGGTCAATAAGATGGTTAATTGAATGAAGTTAATGCATTACAATTTAATAAAGTATACAAAATGTAATTTAGAAGAGTTTGTTCCTCTGATTAATTGATACAAGTTCAACGTATAGAATCTTAATTGAAATCAAAACGTCAAAAAGTTTCATTAAACGAAACAGAATGAAATTATGTTAAATATTGAATGTTTTATGAGCCATATTCTAGAATCAAGTAATTTCATCAAGAATCAATATCCATTGTAAAAGACCAGAGCAAAAACGCAATTTATTGACTCGCGTCTATTAATTTAAAGAGGTGTATCTCTTCGAGTATTTTTTCCCCCAAAAAAATTCTTTTGAATAACATCGATATTGGTTCTCTGTATATCCATGTTAAGTTTTATTCTGATATTTCTACCCATAAGTTATTGGTGTCAATCTATCCATATAGCGTAAATTTAGGAGGAAATATAATAAATCCCAATCCGCTACCGTTATTTAATATTTCAACATGAAAAAAATAAAAGTAAATTCTTTTTGCATTATGTTGCAATATAGGCAAGCTGTCTGCAAATATTTTTTTATAAAGATATCAACACACACGAATTATTTATATCACTTTTTCCGTATACCATGCATTTTTAGAAAAAAAACCAGAAAATCTCAATCCACTAGCAGTTTGGCGAATTGTAAAAGATGTGATGATTATTCTTTTTAAATTCTTTTTGTAAAACATTGTTTGACAGATAAGGCTTTTGAAAATAAAATATTATAGCGTTTTCTAATCTAGAGTATTAAATTTACTGCAATCATTTTTTTAAGAGCTATGATTTAAAAAACAAAACAATTCAAACCCAATCCGCTACAACTGTTAAAAAATACGTTCTGAAGATAATATATATATTGTATTTTGATTACATGACCATTTGGTTACATATGTGAGGTGTATAAAACTTTGAACAGAATATTTGATGACTCTTTTTTCTAACTACCTGCCTTATCAAATAATCTCGATCCGGTTTCTAGTATATCTCCGGGTTTTAAAAAACTTCCGGGTACTGTAAAACATAAACAAAGAAATCCGAATAAAGAATGTCCGAGAGGTTATAGGTGAGTAAACATTTTAACAGCATTTAACAAATGTAACGTTTGACACTTTCATTGATAGTCGGAAATGCAAATGACGAATGTTATGCAATCCTTTGATAAGGGTTAACGATGGATTGTACATTGAATAAAGGTAATACAACTGTTTCTAGAGTCTCTGACTCTGTGGCATTTCATTTTTAAAGTGCGATTGATTGTTGACTCATGACTTACTGTATTCTTTTTCATATTTGATTTGCAGTCTGCATCAGAATACTTTACAATAGTGAAGGAAGTGAGACCCCATGATATTAAAACTCTACCAAGATGGCTGAAGGTCGGGGACAGACTGACCATGGTCAATGGTCATGATATCTGCCATCTTCCCCATGTTGAGTGGCAGGGGCTAATGGAGCATGACCAAGTCACATTTCAAGCCAGACATTTTATCAATTGCAATCAGGTTCGTTTTTGTACAAAGGTCTACCAGCTGAAGGTCACCTTCAAGTCGGTGATTGGATAAGGTCAGCAAATGATGTACCTTTACAAGAGCATGGGGTAAGCTAAATGTTGTCACATTACAAGAGCATAGGGTAAGCTAAACAATCAAATGCAAAAAAAAACAGTTTTAGAGATGGGAAGTTGTATTGTTTCATTTGTAAATTATTTTGTCTTCTTTAGACTGAACAACTCAAAGAAATCATTGAGAAAGCAGACAGAGAGGTGACGTTTGTTATACAGTCCCCAGAAAGACTCCTCGCCACACACTAGTCCCAAGTAGCGGAATTTAGAAGAGAGAGGCAAAGACCTGGAGCAAGATTTAATTTTGATAGAGACAAGTATGGATGAAGGAGGCGCGGGGGGGGGGGGATATCTGGTTAAAATTACTAATTTGAAATGCAGCTGATACTTTGAATCATAAAATTGAAATCCTAATGTTTAAATTGTGAACCTTTTGTTTATTTTTAAGGTTTAGCATTCTCTGTATTGTCACTATGGATTGTATTGTAATCAATGTTACAATCTTTTTGGTAACTTTTTTTTTTTAGAAAGTGCTTATATTTATTATAATGGCAAATGAGGCCTTCATTTTTTATTTATGAATTTAGTAAAAACACATATCAAAGATAAAAGTTGAAATTGTATTTGACAATAATTAAAATGTACCTATTTATATACCATGATATGATTTCCATTATTTGATAGATTTGTCACCACTTGAAACAATAAGCCAATCCGACATTCCTAGCATGCATGGGCCTGCAAGTACCAAACAATGAGCACATATAGCCTTTGCCAGAATATGATCTAGATCTAGGGTAGATTTGACCGTACCCTACAGTTATAAAAAAGTACAATAAACAAATTACAGATATCAGAGAACACTGTCAATACACTCTTTATTTTATGTTTTTCTTACATGGCAAATATGTCTTTTGCTAGAAGTTTTTTATGTTGTTAAATGTGTCTAAGAAATGTCCAATTGGCTTATTTTTTTGTTGTAGATGGTTTTGTGTTTCAATGAGTAACTTAATAGTTTTATTACTGTCCCAGTGTCAGCAAGAGTAGGTTTGGTAATGAGCTGCTAGCGCTATTATTGATTCAGAAACAAGAGGTTGAAATTGAAAAAAAATGATAACTTTCAAATGATTCGATAGCATGCAATTAATATGCTTGATGAGGACATTTTAAGTTAGATATTCTCTATATACTATCTTCCCATAGATGGCAGCACTCTTAAAGATCCTTTTGCTGTGAATCCACTCTCTTCACTTTTATAAGCATAATTATGATACTTACCTTTTTTTTTTGAAAAAAAATCAAGTAAGTATGCTTAATTATTGCATTCATAAATTGAATTAAAGTACTACTTATCATTCCTTGTCAATAATCTTAACCAAAAAAGTGTAAAAATTATTAATTGTTTGAGGGAGGTGGGGGGGGGGGGGGGATGAGAGGGTAACCATTCACCATAGTTGGGACATACCCTCCATACTTGGCTAAAAGTTATTGAATTAAATCATTCATTTTATTCTTTGAATATATGTCGGGAAGTGTTTTTTCTTGTCCATGATCCAGCCCCAAAATACCACTACTTTAACATATATATTCTTTGATAAACTGTGGCACATATAAATACATACTCTAGTATTACACAAAGTGACATGAAGGAATAACAGATTGTTTTCAATGGATATCTGATTACAATGATACCATTATATCTTATTTTTGCCAACAAAATGTTCAAGCTCTATTTATAGTTGACCTACCATTTTCTTTTCAAACAAGAGTTTCATAGTAAACAGAGGAAATAATTATGATAGCACAGATACTTCATGAATACACATACAGTTTACCAATGATATCAGTTACCTAGTTTGCATGAGGAAATCCCATTTTGTATGTTTAGTCTTCTTCAGGTTTATTGTCAAAATATACAGGGTGGCTAAAAATAAACAGGTGGTCCCAGCGTAAAGGCTTATAAAATAATTAATTTTCTAGTGAACTAATTCATATTTGATATATACTTTAGCTAGGTTTAATGCAAAACAAATTTGCTGAGTTTTAGTTGTATACAAGGCTTTTCGTAAGAATGATAACCGTCTCTAAATGAAGGGACCAGTTCATGAACGTTGTGAAGGTTGTCTATAGCCTTGAACTTCACTGAGTGTAATGGCCTTTACAATATTCCTGGAGATGAAGAAGTGCAATGCCAGAAAAAAGAAGTACTAGTAACCCATGCTGTAGTCAGGGCCTTGTTTGGTTGCTTGCCAAAAAAATTGTTATATTGGCCTATAGCTAACAGATAGGAACAGTCTGTGAATCTCTCTGGGCAGGGTGCTCTGGAAAACCATATTTCAATACCTGCATTTTCACCAAAAACTGAATAGAAATTTGGTAAATCGGGCTTAATCAGACACAGAGCAGAGAAACGTGCAGTCATTTATAGACAGTTCTGTAGCAAGATTGATATAACTAAGGCCACCTTGTCGATGTTGGTTTTCAGATGAAGCATTTTTTCTTGCTTTTTTTACTCTAGAAATAAAGCTTACAGGAGCTTAAATGAGCTCTTGCAAAGATCAATTCACTCTGCATGTAAGACCACCTGGTTAGTCTTCACAGTGTGATTATATAATTTTATGATTACTCTAGCTTTTAAGGTATATTTGCCAACTTTAACCAAACAGGAATAGAGCAATTATTCGTAAAAGAAATATTTGAATAATTTCTTTATTGTATGTATATAAATCTTTATTTAACCTGGATAGCCCAATCAGCAAAAGTTGGTTTTCATTGGAGTCTTTATTGTCTATTTAAACCTATAAAATATACTATTAAATAGAAAAATGAATGAAGAATTAATCTTACTCTATACTATCAACATTCGCATAGTTAAAGAGACATGTCAAAGTATGTTAACAGGGTCAGATTAACCCTTAAGCAGACTTAGCATGTGCTTATAAGTTATAGGGCATCAGGGCCAAAGGGGGCACCTGTGACCACATAGACTGTCTGTTGAGAAAAGGGTGAAAAGACATTACTTTAGAAACCAAGGCTGTTTTGAGTTTCATATCCATGGACTAGTAATAATTCAAGTGATCACTTAACAAGTCACCAAAATAAAAAGGACTGGTCCAGTGTGGAAAGGAGGGGAGGCATCAAGATTGGTCAGTACTTAGGATACCAGTGAGCCTTAATCCGCCCCTTCATGCTATCTTGAAATTTCTTTGCTGTCAAAGTTATATGGCAGCTATAGAAGATGTATTTTTTTTAAATGATCCTGTCCTAACGCATTTATATGAATCATGACAACCTTCCTGTAATCACCTTTGTATTAAGTCAATTCTGTAGTAAAATAAATTATGCATACACAGAGTTTTTTTAATTCGTTTGAAGTTATGAAGCAGCTGAAAGCGGATGAAATTGAACCCCTATAATTCGCATTCCTATTAACAAAGCATTTCGTTTGCATTTGGTTTTTTTTCGATATCTTTTTGCATAACCTTATCATGGAAAATAATTATTATGACGTTTGTTATATGAACATGAACATTGCTACAACGGTACAGCTGTGCACATCTTTCAGCACAAAAGGCAGAGATGCATGTGTGTTTTAAAAAACCAAAGGCTTCACACAGGCGGCTCAATATGGGACACGTGCTACCCACCCACCCTCATTTCAACTCCTACAGAACATAATAATCATGTTTTACAGATTAATTTTGATGCCCCCCCCCCCTCTTCGTCCACGAGTACCAGAAAGTGACATTTGTGACCCCACCTTAGTCTATGACCCAGAAAAGGCCACCTCAGAAAAATATTTCAAAATGTTGTACAAGCTAGCTGACCCGGACCTGGTCCTAAGTGGCGGTCCTGGCGGAAGTATGAGAGGAGCTTTAGACAAAAATAAAAATGCTTGGAGGGCACAATGCAGAAAAGCTGTCACACAGGAATATTCAGCATATTAAAAATGTGGGCCTTTTCAGACTATATTCCCCATGTTAAATTTCCATAGAGATTTTTTCATATTTCCATAGAAGATAAAAATTAAAAATTAATTCCAGTTGGTGCCAAGACTGCTCTAACCTTTTATGAAAAAAATCCTAAATGAACATTTGTTCATACCTTCAGTATAAAAAAAACCACGTTTTTAATATTCTGAATACTTCTATACATTCATAGCGAACGCCTTAGATTATAACTCAACCCACTATAGATCCACTGCTTTTCAATGCAACCCATTCAAGCGCAGCATCTCACTACTGTGTCTTTAAGTAAGGGTTCAGATGCTCGGTTGCTTTATGCAGGACACATTGAGTCTGGATGTATAATATGCTTTGCATGTAGCGTGTGGTTGAAGAGAGAGAGAGAGAGATGCTTGTTTCGGGCAATGCATTTGTGAGATGACTACACCAATATATGTACGTAAACTGTGGAATTAATCTCGACTGGGATATTATACATCAGTACTGTGGTGTTTTCAGATGAAAACATGTTGAAGAAAGGATGGCTAGCACATTTAAAAGCAAGTGTAATAATTGTATGCATTGTATTTTGTTCATACGAGCTTATGCTCTATTCCTACAATGAAGGACGCATATTTATCATGTCACAGCATCCGAATTCTTGTCTTCGAGACAGGGATTTCTACACATTGGACAGAATCATAGAAAGACGTAAAGGTCGTATAGACTATGTGTTAAATAATACGCTTCAAGGAACGTGTGAGGATTCCTATCACACAGAAACCCTTGTTACATTTTGCAAAGAGGAGAATATCCTATTAATCGTTTATGTAGAATCTGCTCCAGGCAATTTTCTACGAAGAAAACTTATCAGAGAAACGTGGGGAAACCCGAAATTACATGATAGTGCCTTAGTTAAAACTGTATTTCTATGTGGATTAACACAAGATACTGACACTCAGAAACAAATACACCAAGAGAATGCAACGTATGGAGATATTTTACAGGGGGAGTTCATTGATTCTTACGCCAATCTAACTTTAAAGGGTGCAGTTGGTTTACAGTGGGCAACAGAATATTGCTCAAATGCTAAATTTGTTTTAAAAACAGATGACGATGTCTTAGTAGATATTTTCCTACTTGTAGAACATCTTGAAGAGAGAGTGAAGACCAAAAATACTTCACAAGTTCTTGACTGTGCCTTAATTAACAAAGACAAACCAACCCTTAGAAAAGGGAAATATTGGGTTTCACATGATGAGTACCCATTTCCTGGATATCCACATTATTGCATAGGTGCTGGATATGTTATGTCTATGGATATAGCCCAAAAAATGTCAAAAGCCTCGCGAAGAATGCCATTATTTCCAATGGAGGATATATACTTCACAGGATTTATGAGACTGGATCTTAAGATAGATATTGGAAAGGTTTTAAAATTGGTTGATTACCAATATCTACATCTTCCAACGAATTATGGGACTGTCACTTTTTATCTCTGTAATCCAAAAGATAAAAAGTACTTTGATATTTGGCATGACTTATTAAAAATAAACGTTAACTGGAAAGTGTTAAAAGTATGATTTTTTATTTTCATTTGTTATTTCATCATCTCATATGAACTTGAGATTATGCATTTGATTCACATTTTAAGCCATTTGTAGAATCAAAACTATTGCAACTATAAGCGCTCAATTTTTTAATTCATGGATGAAATATCAAGGCTCATAAAATGCTGGAGGAATATTTTAGTTGTTGAAGATGTTGTGCCATTAGATCTTTGGAAGGGTCTTATTTTGTTTGTGATGCTTCTAGTCAAAACTGCTTTTGTTTGATATTAGCATAGTTGTGGTAACGTTAACAGAGAAATTTAGAACAACATAGAAAAAAGAATGACTCAAGAATTCAAGCTAGCCAATCAACTTTTTGCTGCCATGGCTAAATAAGGCTCCTTTGAGCATGGATGTCACTGTCTTTTTTAATGCATCAGTAATTAATGTGTCTGTGGTTTTCTCTGCTTATGAAATGGATATGACAGCTATGATTGCCTCTTGTGTCATTATGTGGAGTTTAAAATGCTTTTCGTGTGTCAGTGATGGGGAAATCAAAAAGGTTGTGACAATGCAGAGATACATTACATATTCATCATCTAATCAGGGTATTAACCTAGACTGCAGAAAAATCTGTTGACTTTGAGTAGGGTTTTTTTTCTGTTGATTTTTCAGCAGTATAGGTATTAAAATATCCTGATGATGAATATGTAATATATTTGAAATTCTGCAGTTCAGGACTTATTTATGCAGAGATAAAATACTTTGAAGATACAATTTAAAAGCATCCATGGGGCAAGAGTAACACAATTCTTGATTGGCTCTCCCATTAAGTTGCTTTTGTGTGTAAAGATAGGCTGTGCTATTGCTCACAACATTTCATATTGATGTGAGACATTATAGGGCAAGCTACTGTTTCATCTAGACTCTTACTCTTAACTCGGATTCAGCTCATAGGCACCACAGATTGTATTAAGCCATAATATTGCCATGCGTTAAATACAATACTAAAGTCCTCCATATCAGTATTCTTCCTAGCTATTTTTAGTATAGCAGAAATATCCTTACTATGCAACTAGTGAATTTGAAGTATCAGTGCTTATCTGGAAGTAGTTTTACAAAACATGATCAAGGATGAAATTAAAGTCTACACTTAAGCTTTCTATTGTATGCAAAGTATGCAACTTAAATATATTAGGATTTATGGTTAAAGGGTTTCAAAACATGTTGATAGTCATTTCTTTTACATTGTTGGTCATTAGAATCATAAGGGCATTGTGTCTTGAGGGACAAAATGTTATCAAAAAACCAACAGTATGGCATATTTATATCTTTTAGAATAGTGAAAACACCATATTTTTTATAACATGATATTCTGTTTGAGATTTAATAGTGCATGTGGGCCATTCTCAGAAAAAGTCACAAAGTAACTAAAAAGACATTTTTTTTTTCCAAAGTATTTTTTTTTTTTTAAAT